>JAYMSW010003572.1:0-12035 GCA_036897725.1 Erodium texanum
ATCAAAAAAAAGCAGTAAACATAAACCAAGCTAAACCCCGTGACTATAGTGTCCGTGGGCGGAGCTTGGTGTCTCCGGGTTATTGAAAACGATAAATGTGCATGATGCAGATGCTGACTCAATCTAGACAAGACCCATATTCACAAAACCTAGACTCAATAAAAGTATGTGATTAGCTTGTAAGAATATACTAAGTTGTCAGATATACAAAGATATGATGAACTAGCTAGTGGTCTTCCACCATACTTTCAACCAAGACTGTAAACGTTCTAACTCAAGAATGACTCTTTGTACAAGCACACTTCCCCAATGATTAAAAAGGTTGAAAAGCAGATATTATATAGCCAAAACAGAAATAAAAATGCAGGTTCGAGGCCAAAACAAAAAATAAGCTTAAATGCGAGGAAAATAGCACTGGAATTGCATGTGAGTCAAAGAATCATCATCATCTGACGGTGGTCCTGATGTCCGGTGGCAGTTCAAGGCCTAGCTGTGTGGTCCAAGGCCCATACGTTGATGGCCCTAGAAGCCCGATGATGGTGGTCAGAGGTTTGACATACTCATATCTGATGAGGTCCGAAAGGGTCCAATCTACCCTACAACATCTGACCTTCGATGAGTTCTGACCATGTCCGACCAGGTTTAATTCCAACGAGCTTCGTAGGGGTCCAATGCTCTCTGGTGAGTTTTGACCAGGTCCAATCCGTTCAGTTCCGACGAGCTCCGAAAGGTTTTGATGTTCTTCGACGAGTTCCGACCGTATAAAAGAAAAAGTAGTTTCAATAGGTCTGAATAAGTCGATTTGCCTCAATAGGTCCGAGGTGGTTGATGCGGGTTCTTCTTGCCTCCTAAATCGACATCTTTTCCCATACTTTAAGTCAATTTCATCCCCATTTTTAGTAGGATTATATCCTTTCATTCCTTTTTTACGCTTTTTTTGGTATTCTGACCTTGTGGAGTGAAACAAAGCGAAAACGGGGCAATTATAGTGAAAAACAGCCAATTCTGGACAAGAGGAGCCTAACACAGTATGTGACGCACGTCAGCCAGTCCGTTACGCACTAGTTGACGGGCGTCACCTAAGGAGTATTGTACAGTCAAGTCATTTATTCGGGATAGAGAGCAAGGGAGTTGTTGATGGATTTGGTGACGGGCGTCAGCAAGGCCGTTACACTTTGCCTGACCCCAGTCACCTGCACGGTATTTTGGGAATTGAACTCCCCGAGCAAAATAGTGGGGACCAAGAAGGCTAAGATGTTGACTGACACCCGTTAGTTAGGGCGTTACGCATTGGCTAACAGACGTCAAGTACAGAGTATATACACAATCAGAGAAACAGATTCTTAGGAATCACAAGGTGGAGGCCGTGATGCGCGTCACTCAACTTGTGATGGACTCCGTTACCCGCGTCAATTAGTCCATCACTCCCAAATTTCACAGTTGATTTTTCCTTTTTGCCCTCGTTTAGTTAAGGGGTATAAGACCCCAATTAGATTTAGAAATTAAGGATCACTAATTATATTGAGGAACTTAAATTTCTATAGAGAAGAATAAGGGTTTGGAGCTAGAAAAGGCTAGGGAAAGGATTGGGGATAATCTTTTGGTATTGTATAAGTTATACTATATGAATATCATTATGTTTTCTTCATTCTAAACCTATTTTTTTCCTATTTTTTCAATTATGAACTACTAAAGCCATAATCTAGGGTTATGGAGGACTAGGGGTTAATGACATGGCAATAAACTATAGTAACAACTTGTGTGTTGATGTAAACTAATAGGATTGTCATTTAGTGAGACCTTAATGCTAAAACTAGATTGATCACCTAGGATTAGAAATGAAATTGACTAATGTCGCTTGCGAAGGAAGTTAGTAAATTGGATTATAACTAGATGGGACTTAGTTTAGATCCTAGCCGGGACGGTAGGACCAACTTGGGCTTCAATAGCTTTTGAGCACAATCTTAAGTTAACGTCTATACAGAACATTAAGCCTTACGATTATTGACACCTCGACCAATGATAGGTGGGTCGATAATTTATATTAGGGACCTAATGCACTTTTGACATGATTAGGACTAGTTTGAGAGTATTACGCTGCTTCTAGATAGAACCAACAAAATTTTATTGCTCTACCCCTATGAACCTAGAAACCTTGGATTACCTATTAAATTGAGATTTCCAGCACTCTGCTTTTTTCTCTGTGAGTTTCATAACCCTTTCATTTTACTTTAATTGTCTTTTAAATTACGAAACCAAACCAAAATCTTTTGCAAACCTGAAATATTCTATCCCACAACTAGGATAGTTAACAATACGATAAACCGAAGTCTTTAGTTACAAGCCCTGTATTACTTTGACCGGTACACTGCCGTGTCACGCGCCCCTACAAAATCTACTTGATTTATGAGGTAGGTTCTGAGCGTTTCACTAGTTCTGACCCTCGATTCGACATCCATCTGAGAGCCCGATTTGTTCTTATAGGGGGTTGGGATGTTTCCAACAATCATCTGACATCCATCCAAGCCTCGTACAACATCCATCAGTATCCGTTCAACAACTATCCGACCGAGCTGATTTGTTCCAAGCCAGAAGGAACTTAGAAACACTTTGTCACGATCACTGACTATGCTTTGGGGCATCCTATGGAGGTGGAAGATAGAATCCATAAAGACCTGAGCAACGGAGATTGCGGTGTAGGGATGTTTGAGGGGCAGAAAGTGAGCTGAATTAGTCAATCTGTCAACCACCACAAATATAACCTGAGACGCATTAGAGCGAGGAAGACCATCAATGAAATCCATAAGTATAGCAGACCAGGCCGTAGAGGGAATAGGGAGGGGTTGTAACAGGCCTGGGGATGGGGATAGGTCAGGTTTATGTTGTTGGCAGATCAAACATTGAGCCACAGCAGTTTGAACATCAGTAAATAACCCTTTCTAGTAGAAATGTGAAGCTATACAGTGTTTAGTAGCTAGAACCCCTGAGTGGCCTCCCATAGAACTAGCATGAACGTAACAAATAATATCATTGCATAATTCTAGATCAGGACCCACCATTAACCTTCCCTTGCAAAACAACTGACCACTAGCCTAGTGGTAGTGCCCTTGAGAGTGATTAGGGAGTACCTGAAGAGCAGCAATCAAAGCTTGAAGCTTAGGGTCTGTTGAGTAGGACTTTTGCACCCGAGAGAGAAGATCAGAAGACAGAGTGTGTAGTGCCAGGAGAGAACCCTCGATAGGCTTACGAGAGAGAACATCAACTACCGTATTAGTGTTACCCTTATGGTACTGAACCTTGTAGTCATAGTCCATCATTTTGATGACCCAAGTAAGCTGTGCTGGGGTAGTAGTCTTTGTTCAGCCAAGAAATGAAGACTTTGATGATCTGTTTTGATGATAAAGTGATGCCCCATAATATATGAATTCCAGTGCTTAACAGCTAGTAGGATAGCCAACATCTCCTTTTCATACACCGAAAGAACTTGGTGTTTAGGGACTAAAGCCTTGCTAAAGGAAGCCAAGGGTCTTCCATTTTGGATGAGGACATCTCTAACCCCAAAATGTGAAGCATCAGTTTCCAAAATGAAAGGGTCACTGAAATTTGGCAAAGCCAAAACCGGGGCTGAAGTGATGGTTGTCTTTAGAGTGTTGAAAGCCTCCATAGCCTTGGGAGTCCACACAAAATTTTCCCTCTTTAGCAGCTGAGTAAGAGGACGAGCCAAACACCCAAAATTGTAGATAAAATGTCTATAATACCCAATAAGGCCCAAATAAGCTCTTAGTTGTTTCAAGGACTTGGGTAAAGGCCAGTTGATTACACATTGAACTTTAGAAGCATCCAAAGAGACACCAGCTGAAGAGATAACATGACCGAGATATTCAATCTCTCTAGCAGCAAAAACACATTTAGATCTCTTGAGGAACAACTGTTTTGAACTGAGCAGCTCGAAAACCAGAAAACCAGCTTAAGATGTGCCACATGGTTCTGTAGGGTTTCAGAATAGACAAGAACGTCATAAAAAAAACCAACACGAATGAATGAAGAAATGGCCTAAAGACATCATTCATCAAAGACTAAAAAGTTGATGGTGCGTTAGTGAGCCCAAAGGGCATGACCAAAAACTAATAATGCCTCGAATGAGTGCAAAAAGCTGTCTTGGGGATGTCAGATTCTTTTATAAGGATCTGATGGTACCCAACTCTAAGATCCAGTTTAGAAAAATAAGATGCCCCATGTAATTCGTCAAAAAGTTCCTCAACCAAGGGAATAGGAAATCTGGCTTTAATAGTCATAGCATTAAGCTGGTGATAATCAATACAAAGACGTCAGGATCCATCCTTTTGTTAACCAGAATAACTAGGAAGGCGAAGGAGCTCGTACTAGCTCGAATTATGCCTGATTCTAGCATTTCAACAACAAAGTTTTCTAATTCTGACTTTTTTATTGCAAAATAGCAATAAGGGTGAGCTTTCATGAATTTGGATTCATCCATCAAGGGAATGGCATGATTGTGTGTACGTGGTGGGGGTAAACCAAAAGGAAGATCAAATAAATTCCCAAACTCAGTGAGAAGCAACTGAATTCCCTCAGGTAATAACTCATCCTTGACTACTAGTAATGATGTTGTGGGGGTGGGGTGTAGTAGAATAGATAGTGAGGCTTTAGGATTATGGTTGAGGGAGGCACTAAGATGATAAGCTTGGGCTCTAGAGGCCCAAGAAATCTGGCCAGAACGTAGACCCTGTAACTTAACGTAGACATTGCCCAAGTAGAATTCCATAGTGAGTTTAGAGAAGTTCCACGTAATAGATCCCAAGGTGACCATCCATTGAATACGTAGCACCATATCACACCCTTGGATAGGTAAAACCAGGAAATCCGAAGAGAAAGGCAGATCTTCCATAACCCATTGTAAATCTTTACTCTACAGATTTGTACCTAGAGTGTCACCATTAGCTACATGTACTGTGATGCCCTGAGTAGTAGAAGTAGCATGCCCTAATCGCTTAGCAACCCCTGAATTGATAAAATTGTGTGTACTACCTGAATCAATGAGGATAATGATAGATTGTCGACCAATAAAACCCTTGATTCTCATGGTTTGAAACCTTGTTGTATTAGTAAGAGCATGCAGAGAAATCATTGGGTGGCCTGAAGAACGCATATCCTCTGCCTCTGTAGAAATATCCAAGGAAGCCAAGCAATCCATAAAAACATCACCATTAGTTTGGTCAACATGATCTTCCTCCACTAAGAGGTGAAATAATTGAGATTTGGTAGATGTGTGCTCTTTAGAGTACTTATCCCCACACCAGATACATAAGCCTTTCTTGTACCTGTCATCCCTAAGTTGACGTTGTTGCAGCTTAAGAAGTCTAGGATTGGGTAGGTTATATTGTTTGGGAGGCTAAGGGTTTGGTTTGATGGTGGGATATGGTGTAGTAACTTTTTTTGGTATATGGGAGGATGTGGGTGGAGGTGGGTTGGGGTTTCTGGGGTAATAGGAGGAAAAATATGGCTTTGGTTTAGACACAGACCATTTCTTATGAATGCTCTTGGCCATAAGCAGTGCATATGTGAGGTCTTTGGAGAAATGCAGTCTGATAGCTTCTTCAACCTCAGGTTTTAGGTGGGATTGAAACATACCTAAGGTGTCTTTGGCATTAAGGTTGAGTTGGGTAATAATACTCTGAAATTTTTGGTAATAGTCCTCAACAAAACCCTCTTGCCTCAAGTGGGCTAAATCTGACATAAAATCAGTATACTCTCTATCTGTAAATCTACCTTTCAATACCTCCACATAATTTGGCCATGTAACCTCAGTAATACCCTTGGTTTTCATTTGTTGCATGTAATGAAGATGATGCTTAATAGCAACACCCTCAAATCCTAACATAGCCTCTCTTACCATTTCTTTTTCAAGAATATTCTCAGCAATATAGTATTGAAGAAACTTGGAGTACCAACCAAGAAAGTTAGAGGTCAGAGTCATCAAACCTGGGGGGGTATTACAGTATAGTGTTTGCCAGGAGTATCATCACGAAGCTTGTTGGCCACAGCTTGCAACAAGGCGGAAATCTTAGCTACCTCAACTTCCAAATTAGTCATGGAGACCTTAAGACCTGCAACCTCAACATTTGTAGCTGCAATTTCTTCTTGAATAGCTTTAGGAATTTGTGTAGTAGTTATTAGAGCCTAGAAAGGAAGGTCTTTGATACCTATGATAGGGATGAAATAGAGTTGAGAGAGAGAGAATTAGGGTTTTGGGGAGGAAGATGAAAATGGGGAAGAAGAGAGAAGAGAGAGAAATTTGTAAATGATGATTTAATCATGCTCGTACTACCTCCACTACTTTGTCCTTTACATACTCCGAATAGCAACAAATAAGAACAAGAGATGAGCCAGGCCCTTACTAGTCTAACTACAACCCAAAAATTTCAACAAAACAAAAGCCCAACAAACTTAAAAGCCCAAAAACAATAACAAAAGAAGATAACGAGACCACTTGATACGACTCTGCACTTCTGCATATCATAATCAAAGAAACTCGAGGGGAAATTGGTTAAATCGTTAGTGTACTAGGATTTGTAAACGGAGTTTAGTTATAAGTAAATTAGAAAATGAAATATACTAAACACAATTAAACGAATTGACAAAAAACTATGTTGCTTCCCGAAAACGGCACCAAAAAATTGACACGCTCAGAACTTACCTATAAAATAGGTAAATTCCAACAGAGCGTGAGACACGGTAGTGAACCAGTCAAAGTAATATAGGGCTTCGTGAACGAAGACCTAGTGTATCGAATCCATAGGAGCAATGAGGAATTGTTAATTAATCTGTTTGTGAGAAAGACTATTTCAGTGTTTGTAAAAGATTGGTTGGTTGTTTGCAATTTTTGAAGGCAAAATAATGTAAAATGCACAAAGAAACAGAAATCACAGAGTAAACAATAGGGTTCGTAAATATCGATTTAACTGAATCCAGGGTATTGGGTTCATAAAGCACGTTCATTGCAATAATTCCAAAGCAATGACAAGTTGTTGAGATCTATGTAGGTGCAGCGGAATACTCTCAAACTAGGCCTAACCCTCTCTGGAGCGCATTAGGT
The DNA here is from genome assembly GCA_036897725.1 of Erodium texanum. NCBI lineage: Eukaryota > Viridiplantae > Streptophyta > Magnoliopsida > Geraniales > Geraniaceae > Erodium > Erodium texanum. The sequence continues at coordinate 7,115 of JAYMSW010003572.1, forward strand.
CATATATAGGGATTATCCACAAAGCCGTCTCCGGTTGAGATGTAAATAACCCTAAGGCATAAAGGTTTGTGTACACACTAACTCAAGGTTGTGGTCAAGAGTTGCTGCCTAAGTTGGTCCTTTCGCCTCCGGTACAGGATCTAAATTAGGTCACTTCTAAATCTAGTTGAATTTATTAACTCCCTTCTCAGGCATCACTAATCCCTTTCATTTCTACTCCTAGATGGTCAATCTAGATTTAGCATTAAACCCTCAAAAGAAGTGAATCCTGATAAGTCAAATCAACAACCATGCCATTACCTTAGTTTATTACCATGAAATCAAGCCTTAATCCCCCATAACCCAAGATTTGGGGTTTATTTGTTCATGACTGAGAAAGCAAAGAAACGATCGTAGAACACAAAGATAACATTTTGAGATTCATAAAGTGTAAACAATACAATACCGTAAGATGATTCCTTGATCCTTTCCTACGCTTCTCTAGCTCCTAACCTTTCGTTCTCCTCTGAGAATTTCGAGCTACAAAGTACAGAATCGAAGATACTAATTTCGATGCCCTAATTGGCTTTTATACATCTTGCTAAAACAAAGGGCAAAACAGTAAATTCTGGCAGATTCTGGCGCATAACGTGCTTAGTGATGCGGGTCACGGGACCCGTTACGCGGCTTCTGACGCGCATTAGTGCCTGCATCACCGGGGATTCCGAAACAACCCAGCCTTGTATATACTTTTGTTGTGACACGTGTTAGTGCTTGCGTAACGCACTAGCTAACGCACGTCACTTGTCGCATTAGCTCCAAGGCTGCTCATTGTTTCTCTTGGGAGTTGTGTCACCAACAAACCGGGTTCGTAACGCGCATTAACAAGTGTGTGATGCACCTTGTAATGCGCGTCACTTCCTCTGTTGCACGTTGTTTTCTCTCTTCCCGGGCAAGTACCTTCAGTGTTGCATACTTCGACATTGACGGACGTTAACAAACCCATGATGGGCTTCATAACGTGCGTCACTTGACTGGTCAAACCTCAGTTGATTCTGGCTTAGCTATTTTCCACCAGTTTTGCCTGGTTTTAGCTCCTTTTCACTGCATAGAGTCAAGATACCATAAAAGCGTGAAAAGGGAATAATAGGATCTTATTATACTCAAAACGGGATGAAATCGACTTAAAGCATGGAAATAGGTGTCGATTTAGGAGGCAAGATGTACCTACATCAAATGCACTTATAAGTTAGTTGTGCCACCTTCTAAAAAAATTTGTGTAGTATTGTTGGCTAATCTCGATAAAATGATCGTTTCAACGAACTCTTCATTGATAAATGACATGTAAATATTCCTTTTTCCTACATATTTGTCGATAATATGCATTTGAAATGATTACAGTAATTTAAGGAGGAAAGTACAATTGGCTACCCTTTCTATCTTTGCTATAATTCACTACCTCTTATTGTCGTTTTGTTGCAATGTCACATGACCCCGCATATTTCAAATATGCCTAAACTACCCTGAGTTTAGAAAATCCTTGTGGCTGAAATTGAATCCAAGGAAGAATATGGAGACAAATTGGAGGCGGGGCTCGAGTTTATGGTGTAGGAGGCAGTTATAGGCTCCCAACCTTTTCCTGTTTTTTACCAATGGGCCACAAAACAACTCCAAATTCCGTTTGACAAATGAAAATATCATAAGGTGATAGCTTTTTAGCAGGTTTAGTTTTCTGAAAATTCAAACATTGCAAACTTTTTTCTTTGGTTTTGTTTATGTTCATAAGAGTTTGAATGCCTTTATTTTTTGACATATTCGATGGTTTAAATTAAATTAACAAATGAAAATAAGCATTCTTTACAATCAAGGTTTGGGTGTTTTATTTTCCAACACCGGAAAAGTTTGATGGACGAAGGGGTGAATTCAATAGAAGTAGGAAATTGGACAATGTTTAAAGGTATTTAGTCATTTTATATTATTTCGAACAATGTTAGTAACAATACAACAAATGGCAGTTCGATGTAGTGAAGTGTATCGTTTTAAAGCAAAGGGTAGTAAATGAAATCGGCCGATAATAAAGAGTAGTGAAGTTTACTTTCCCCATAATTTAATGGGTAAATTCTGCCCAGTTACCCCAACTTTTATCTAATATCACTCAATTAAACTCAACTCTAAAACTTTTTTCACAACCCCTAAACTTTTTTTTAATCTCATAGTGAAAGAAAGACAATTAACAAAGTTAAGTTCACAGTGAAAAGACATTAACACTCTCAACTTTATTTTGATCTTTTCATGGTTTAGTAATTTTAGTTTCAATCTTTCTCAAGTTCAATAAGTTTAGTAGTAATTTTAATAGAAAATTTTATTTATTTTTAGTTTCATAAATATTTTGTAGTAATTTTAAAATATATTTTTTTTTCCAGAATTTCTAATTTTAGAATAAAAATCTTACTTGATAATTTCGTTAAATAAGATTAATTTCGTTAAAAATTAAAATTTTAGATTAATTTATTTTTAATTTGAGGTTTTGGGGTAAGGATATGTTTGAGGGTTAGGGTTTGATGTTTTGGGTTTTAAAGTTGGGATTGAGGATTTAGGGTTTTAAAGTTGGGAGTGTTTAGGGATGGAAAAATAATCGAACCCTACGGGGACCCGAGTCCTCCGACCTGAATAGGGGCGGGACGGGTTTTTATTTTTGGGGAACGGGATGGGGTTCAGGGCCAAACTTCGGGTAATTTTTCGGGTTAGGGTTGGGATCTGGATGACCACACCCCGCCTCGAACCCAATTTATATAACTAATTAATTAATATATAACTGTTTTATATCCAAATGTATAGCCCTATCATTTTACTTAACCTCTGGCATTCTTTTTCTTTCCGTAACTCTTATTTCCTCTTCTTCTTTTCTTTTGCGTTGATTTATTTTCTTGATCTTGATTGTAACATTAGATTTTAAAGAATTGTGCCTAGAATTGCTTTTATGAAATTTTTATGGATTAAATTGTGTATGACTGTGATGATCATATGTGCATATTATGTATCATTTTTTAGATACCAATTTAAGTTTATATATGTTGTAAATGATATTACATTGAAAAGAGCTTATCATTTTAGCATGATTTTAAAATATATAAATGTTGAACTTCAAAATCGGGTAAGGGAACAGGTAATAGGGATTCCCCGAACCCGGTCGGGGGGCATGATCGAGAATGAGGATGGGGGAAATAAACCCGCCCCAAACCTGCCATATTGCCATCCCTAAGGGTATTTATGCCTTTTCATTTTAAACTTAAATATGTTAAGTGTCCTTTTTTTTTCCACTAAGAGACTAAAACAAAGTCTAAGGAATTGTGAAAAACTTCTTAAAGTTGAGTGTAGTTGAGTGGTAATAGATAAAATTTGAGGATAGCTTAGTGGAATTTACCCTAATTTAACTGTTCGCTTTTTATTGGGGATACTTTTTAGAAACACTTGTTCTTCAAAACTATTTCTCAAAACTATTTTTGTTACTACTCTCTCAAAACTATTTCTCTCTCTTCAAGACTCTTTCAATTTCCGTTATAATAGTATGTGTGAACAATCTGAATGGGTCTTCTTTCGAATTATATTTTCTTATAATTTATCTATTTTTTGCGGGGTTTGTTCGTTGTCGTGTTTTGCATATTAGTTCCGAAGTTTGAGAACCTATTTTTTTTTCCACTTGATGTGATGTGATGTGAAATTAGGTGAGGCGGAATCCGATTAACTCTAATGCTTTATGATTATGTATGATTTTTTTCGATAACGTCCGATCCTGTCATCCAATTCTTTCAGTGGTTTACGGATGCAAATCGATGTTGTGAAAAAGTTGGACATTAAACATAAATTATAAGAAAAAAGATGCATCGAAACATCAAACAAGTCCGAGCAGTCATGAAAATGATCAAAGAAATAGACATGTCCATTACGACAGCAAAAAACTCATCATCAATGTTCCAATTACCGGTCCTAAAATTGGTACAACAAGTCTACTATCCACTTGTTCATAAAGATCTACATGTACAACGTAATAGAGTTCAAAGCTTTATTCGTTATGTGCTCTCAACATACTTGATGAAGAATATCCCACAATCTCCACTCCACTTACCCTATTAAACCTCATCCCGGGATCGGCATTTGTATTTCATCGGCTTTCATTTTCTTTCCTATTTTAGTGGTAACTTTCGTTATCTCATTCTCTTGGTTGGAATTTATTTCAAACTATCATCAGGTCCGACACAATAAAGAGATATCAGTTGTACCAAGATATTGTCTAGGATGCACCTTATCTGGCAGTCATATACTACGAGCTTCTAATTAGGAATGGACAAATAAACCATTATCCAATGATTCCTATTTGTGATTGAAAGGAAGGTATACGCCATCAGATGACCACTTAAGCATACACATTTTTGTTTCGCTCCTACTATAGATTCTAGGGATAACTCCACTTCCAAGCCATCAACTATCACATACTTACAATTACTAACCCAAACCCACCTTTCGTGTCAAGACGTAACTCAAAACTTTCGAAAACAGTCAAACGTTGACAAAATATGTTAAAGTGAACAGAATGTGGTCACGTGAGCTATACGTGGGTCCTTAATTTTTTGTAATACCAAAACTACCCCTAAGATCATTTGCAAATAGTAGCTCAAACCCACCTTTCGTGTCACATACTAACTATACACTTTTGAAAATTATCAAATTCAAATTAATTTACAAATCAAATGAAATTCAAATTTAAATTAATTTTTTTCCCTCCTAAAATTTAAATTTGAAAAAAAATTGTCATGTCTGCTACAGTTAGGGGTGTAAACGAGTCAGGCCTTTATCAAGCCGCTCGAGTTCGATTCTGTAAATATTCGACTCGATAATCGAGCTCGAGCTGAATTCGAGCCTAATGTTGGGTTCGGTTAATAAA
>JAYMSW010003573.1:0-12035 GCA_036897725.1 Erodium texanum
GTACTCGGCGTCCCCTAACACTTCCAGCTCTATTGGAGTGACCGTCTCGGGGTCCAAGCTCGTCCTTACTTGATTCCAGATCACATCGTACTACCTCACCTAGACATTCCACCGATTCCATTAGTCCTTACCTGTCACTCGCTCCGAATCTAGTTTGGAGGAATATCTGCTATGAAATTCAGCTACACTTGATTCCGATAGTTCTGCCCGTCGTACATTGAATGTTGTAACAACGTCAATATCAGGCAGGTATCCTCTTCAATAGTCCTTGGCCACCTTGCATTCGCCATTTCGATTGAAAGGTAGGTTGAGAGGTCGGGGATGAAAAAGAGATATCAGAGAGAATTACAGTTTCAAAGGCTGGGGATTGTGTCATGAAAGGGTCGGGGATGAGAAGGTTTATATAGGTTCGGGGATGAACAGTTGAAGAAGAAAAAAAATTAAATGAAAAATAATTTAAAAAGTTGACCGGTCGTCATTGCGTCACGTGGTGACACATCAACAACGATCGTCGACTCCCTACAGAAAGCCAGCACAGACAGACTCGGAATAGCCCTAATGAAGGACAAACTGTTCAGGTTGCTGGGGCATGAGGATCTTCAAAATGGGTTTGAGGGCATATATCAAATCCCTTTCTGCCCTTATGAGCAAATGTGTAGATTTCAATAAATAAATAAATAAATAAATCCCTTTTCATTTCAATTTCCTGAGAATATTCATGTGTTCTGCACAATGGAACTCTTTAATTGACAATGGAAGCGCTTCATCGAATATGAAGCTATGCTGTAATACTATAATATTTCTGTAAGCTGAAGTCCTTCTGAAGTGGATGGTAATGGAGGTTGTTTTTCAAATTTGCAAGAATGATCAGAATAGCCAGCATCTGCAGCCTTTTGAATCTTGGGCGCCCTCAAACCATCGATCCCATAACAGATCCAAAGGACCGTTTGTTCTGTCAACAAATAAATACCATTTTACAAATGAGGAAGATGGTCAATGGGGAACATAACAAAATTATCCTAAATGTTAAGGAACCAAGTATGATTAATACAATGGCAGCAGTGGATCGGGCCTTGTTTTCACATTACTCAGCAACCTGGTGTAAACATATATGACCAGTTAGCAAATTGATTCAGTGTTTTGACTAATAGCTAGATGAGCAGCAGAAATGTACTTACTCCTCACAAGGTGACGAAGCCTTGTCCATCTTTTCAAGCTTTTCCAGCTCTTCCTGAGTACACAAGACATTGATATTAGTTAGTATTACTGAACCAGTGGACTAACACATTCAATCTATGTAATATGTATCAGCAGAAAATAGCTTCAATCTAGATATAACATTTACAATGAGGTTCTTTATACTAATTCGTTGTTAATATATTGAACTTTATGATTCTCATTAAAGGATCAGTTCCATATGGAAAATTCAGGTGAGGGAAAAAAATGTTTACCAGTCATCCAAAGAAAGATAATAACTGAATCACAACCTTAGCATGGGATGGCACAACATTATTAGAATACGTGCAAAGATTCCAAGTGTTAATTATCTTTCTGCTAACCTCAACAACTTAAATGGTGTTTTCTAAAACTTGTCAACCAACTGATGCAGCGTAATATGTGGAATTGAAAAACTTGGGAATTTTCGTAGATCCTAATTCATACTGTCCGAGTTAAATCAATTTCACTTTACTAGAAATATTGAATCAGATTCCCGATGGGGCGGAGGGGCTCGAGTTCACTATTTGTTTTTATTTGCTGCTCTTACTCTCTTTCCTACTGTATCACTTCGCTTTGTATTATGTTGTATTGGACTTTTATTTGTGGTTTATGGCTCCCATCCTGGGATCCACACCACATTTTTTATTAACGCATTTCTTTCTTTCTGAGCAAAAAAAAAATGAATATTGAATCAGATGCCATGCATTATTGGCTAGCAGAATGATTTGACAAGAAACAAAAATGCTGGTCCTCAATTGAGATTGTTGGATGTCAGAAGCAATATGGTAAAAAATACAAGAGAAAAAAAGATTTAAAACACACATTCAAGTCCGTTTAAATGCAAATAGAAAACTAATATGGAGACCAACTTAGAAAAAAACAAGCTACCTGGTGCGTTCTTAAGTTGAAAACCTTCCAACAAGCCCATTTAATTAATAATCCACAGACCACTAACCATAACCACACATTATATAGGTACTAACAGCAATAGACTGATTTTTGAAGATTCTTTCCCTAACAAAGTACTTTCAAGTCAAGTTAAAATCATTTTTTCGGGTGATCCAACATTGCATTAAATCATAAAAGTTAGTGTTAGACTTACTCACACTCAAAAGGTTAAACTACCTCGTGGAGAGCCTAACTAGTGTATCAAGTGGTCACTAAATCCACATTAAACCTACATTCTTCCAATGTATGACACTTCAGCAGTTAGTATCTGGATGCAGTTCAAAAACAGCCTTGAGGTACAACTTGAATACTAAGGTGATATAGATCTAAAAAGAACAACATTTCCAAATTAAAATCTTCACAATTGGGTCCAAACGAGAGGTCAATTTCACTTGACTAACTGGCCATTCATCACCCGAATATAGATGCTACACTGACTTCTTTGCCAATGTTCGTTAAACTTTCTAAAATAAATAAAAAAAATGTAGATAGTCCGACGATTTTGTCAAACAACTGAAGTGCACATTCTTTATTAAAGCCAAGTTTTCAGTTTCCCTTTCTCTTCTTTCCAAACTACATACCTTTCCTAGAAATAAACACTGAAAATGAGTTACTTTTCAATTTAGTGAGAGATACTAAACCGTCAATTAATGTTCATAGTAAGTTTCCAACTGCCAAAACAGTGAAAAATTTAAGTAAACCAAATAGCCAATTATGTATTATGTATAAGCTATTAGATAGATGGCTACATGTGTTATTTTACAACACTCCTGAGCAATATAATCAATTTTACCTTTTCCCTGACAAATCTTTGACTAGACCACCTACAAATTTAAGAACTTGAAGTTTCCCACCAAATTCTAATCCCAATCTACAATCGTAACATTTCATTGAACACTGACCCTGCAGGTTTTCTCTTAGACCAACACTACAATTCAATTTTTCACAGGAACGCCCACAAAAGGGTATAGAATTCAGATAAAGGATACAGAAGTGTCTCCTAACTGCAAAACATATGGACAACCAAACTAACTGGTTTAGAAGAAGAATCGGAAACTAGGAACCGAGGAAACAAAAATCAATTGAAATCTGCTCAGTGAGCCCCTAATTCATCAAAAACGGCACTCTTAAGGAAACAAAACTCTAACAATCGAACAAATCTCATATCCGAATAAACACAATCAAACGAATTTGAGCACACAAATCCAATGCAACAAGATTGGGCGGCAGCTGCACCAGATTGATGTAAATAGAGAAACACTGAAAATTGAAATGAAGATAAGGAAAAGATGGAAGAGACCTGTAAGAATCGAGTTTCGTGATCGAGGCGGTTGAGGTCGGCTTGTAACCTGTGCTTCCCTCTGGTGTCCGGAGCTCCTCCGAAAGAATTAAGCCTGAGGCTGACCGGAGTTGCTTCGGAGGTGGTGTTGGTCCCGACCCGCATCTCCATGATCATCGATCTCAGTATTCAGTAATGGGTATCGGCAATTTTCTGTCCAAGTCCTTCCTTGTTCTCAGGTATTCCAACAACTTTTGGTTCGGCTTTTCCGCTCCACGCGTGCTCCTCTCTCCTCTCGTCCAAATATTTTCTCGAGAAAGGGAAAGAAAAAATAAAGTCCCTCACTTATTCTTTTGTTCGGCTACCCCACTTTTTTTAAATCGGTCAAAATCTCACCCTCAATTATCAAAACTTTTGCAACTTCCAAGCTAACTCATGTCTGAAATGAATCATGTGAGTGGCTCAGAGCTGAAATATTTTTAAAAATACTCGTCTTCCCTTTTTGTGTCTTGGAGTGAGGAGTTCGGGATTGTCGATTTTCGCTGATTCCGAATTCCCCATCTTCTTTGACTTGAACACAGAGATGTAAGGGAGGGTACACCATGAGAGAGGAGATGACGAGAGGTTAGGGTTTCGAAGTCAGAGTTGTCGATCCCCAATTCCCTATCTTCTTCGACTTGAGCACAAAGGCGGAAAAGAGGAGACATGCGAGAGAGGAGAGACGAGAGGCTAGGGTTTCGGTATCATCTTCGAGTTCTTCAATACACAGAGACGGGAAGCACGGACTGCAATCCCAAACTTTGGTTGGTTGCTCCAATCACAAGTGTCGACGATAAGGTAATGGTTCATTAAAATTCTCGATCCTGTCTGGGGTTTGAGGTTGTTACCCGATGAGTTTTTTACTACAATTTTCATGTTGAATTTATTATAGCTTGTTTAGTTTATTTGTCTGGTATTTGAATCACCTTAAACAAGGCTTCAATATGTTTTTATTGATGCAGCCTAATGTTTTGATAAAAATGCTTGTGTTATATTAGCAAAGCATGAACTTGAGAAAGAAGACATGTGTAAGTTAAATTAATATTTACATGAACCCTAAATTGTAAGCATCGTGATAATCACATCATAGATATAAGAAGAAGAGATTGAGGAATACCTCCGTTCATCGTGATGAGGAGAATTGTTGAAGAGGAATGGATTATAGAGATTCTCTTCTTCCTAGTGAAATTAGGTTTCTCTCTCCTGACCTATACACTCCTTTATGTGTTTATGTTATTGTGTGCCTTCGATGGAACATAACACATATATTTACAGGTGGAGAGAGAACCAAATTTCCAATTAAGGTTTTCCTTAGATTCAATCTAAACCGTCCATCAAGGTAGATATTAATTGGAATAAGACTTTTTTACCAAGTAATGGTAATACCAATTAATGGAATAGCACATTTCCTTACAGAAATCTAATTACTAATTGACCACATAGTAGGAAAGAAAATTAATACTATATAATTTTCTTACACAACTCCCCTACAGTCTCGTGTCAATTTTGTGGTAACATGAATCACTCGGATCTTGATTTTGGTTCGTATCTAGCCAATGTTGCTATTTTGATAACTCTGTCATCTATGCCTTGTGTATGGTATCTACACTGAGGTGGTATGCATCATTTAACCCTATATATGATATGGCATCTCTCAGCTCGTCTACTGCCTATACGGATAATGGAAGGCCCATGGTTGGTAATAGTACTACAGTTTTCATTTCCCATACTTTGTCTTCTCTTTACTCACTCTTATATCTTCAAAATGTTTTACTCACATTACCAACCAACACCATATTTCTCAAAGGGGAAACTGAACTCAACATACCATGTCATCTCATGTTGCCTCGTCATTATTGAGTCTTATTTTGCTAGTTTAGAAAGTTGGCATACTCGTCTTGAACATTCAAACTTTGCTATTGTTTGTTCCATAGTTAATAAGTTCCAATTCCCTTGTGGTCCTTGACATTTTCATTATGCTAAATGTGAAGGATGGTTTCTTGGTAAGCCTCATCATGTGTCACTTCCGTTGACATAAGAGTTTATTTTTATTTATCATCAAAAATCGATTTTATTTGATAAATTGTCAAGTCACCCAAAGTAGGGAACAAGATCATAAGAGGTACAGCAAGAGCAAAAGATACAATCTAACTTGCTATGAGATAAGAAGCCCACTACACAAGGGTCCAGATGAGAGTCGGGCTCCTAAACCTAGATGAGCCCAAGGACCAGAAGAGCAGTTGCATAGGGAAGATCAACCATCACCCACGCGAGGCATGGGGAAATGAAACGGCAGCTAACAGGGAAGAGCGGCGTAGAGGATCCCAAGGAGGCTAAGGGGACCTGAGGCGAGACCGGACGGCGGCAAGGGACGCAGGACCGGTGATTGGGCTCCAGCGAGAGAAAGGCGTTGAGCCCCAACCTCTAGGACCGAGAATGGATGGACTAGTGGCGAGACCAGACGGCGGCCCAACAAAGGCCAAGGGCGCCGCTGAACGGCTGGGATGGCACCGACGACGAAGAGAAGCCTGAAGCTAGATCAAGGGACGGAAGCAGTGGCGGAGAGGACATGGTAAGACCAGGCGGGTAGCAACGACATGATGGAGGAGGACCAGGAAGCAGAAGCGACAAAGGAAAGGCAGATACCGGTAGGGACGGAAGGACATGGAGGGGAGGGGGAGAGGCAAGGCTCAAAGGAAGGTGAGAGGCACCGGAGGAGGCTCGGGGGGGAGGAAGGAGCGGAGAGAGTTTTCATTTATTCTAGACCCTTGACATCGGAGTTAGTCTCCGCTATAATTAGTTCATTAAGATGTTTGGGGTATGCCTCCTGTTTGTCATCTCGTGAGTTCAAATATTTTGTAATTTTGATTGTTAATTTTTCCTTGTTTGCATGGATCTATCCTTTGCACAATAAAAGTGATGTTGATTTCTTTTCCATTTTCAACCATTAGTTGAGAAAATTTTTTACTACAAGCTTAAAACATTCTAGTCTGAATGACGGGTTGAATATCGTCCATTGCCTACATATTTGAAATCCACAAGCATCCATCATAGTATAGTGTGTCCTCACTGACGATGAGGACTTCTATCCTTCTTTAACGTGTATCAAAACACAATAGTTTAAGTAATATAGATTTATCGATAAAGTACCGGTCGATCCGACAGGGAGTATTGATGTCACTAGTACAATGCAAAAATCGAGGAGCGTGGGCTGTCACCACCACATTCCCGAAAAGGAAAAAAGAACTCAAGGACAATAAAGTATAAGTGGATAGATAGCAGGTGGAGTGAATATAGACAACTAAACGAAATGACTACCACCTCGGGAACATAGTTATGTGAAGAATCACAAACAGAGCCGGTCATGAATGCAAATAAAGTTGAAAACCAACCAAAGCAAGGATAAGGCAAAAGATACCCTGGGTCCCTCTGCCCCTGTTTTCTTTCTCCTTTTCTGTTGTTCTTTCTTTTTCTTTCCGCTCGTTTAGGTGTTTCCTCTCTTCTAATCTCTATCTGTTTTTAATATACTCTCTCTCTCTCTCGCTAAACAAAAAAAAAAGTGAAAAGATATGTGAAGTCAAATTAAGCTTTCCTTATGGTCTTGGAACTCTAGGTTCCTATATACTTGGTCTCACAAGATCAGCCATGTAACAGGTCTTAGGGAGATGGTGCAATACCATGCTCGGACCGTTATGAACATCACCAATCCTTGAAAAGCAATAAAAATAGATGTAGTTCTATGATCTAGTAGATCAATCCTCGAACAAGAAATTTTTAAGTGACTAGAAATAAGTGGCCACAGAGCTTCTCTTGAACTCATCTCAACCCTTTCTCGAGTGTATTAGGATCCTAACCTATTTTAACCGTCCAAGTATCCCTAATTAGGTGTAAAAAAACTATGTTGCATTATGTTGTATGAAACCCTCTAGCTTTAGGCTAAGTGAACCTTATGGTTATGACTCTAGCAATAACCACCATATCCCTAGGTGTGATTAGTCTAGATTGATTTTGATCAACTAGTTAATCTCATTTCCCAAGTATTGAAAAGCTAATTATGACAATAATCAAAGCAATTAAGGAGGACAAGCAACAAATCAATTTAATTCACCCAATTTTAGCGCGCACACACACACTATTGTCTATCTCAACTTGAGTGGACAGAACATGTCCAATTGATGGCTTCTATGGGTTATCAATCCATAGGGTATTTGAGATGGGTCGCCAATCCCAATAAAGCACTCCGCCATTGAGTTAATCATGGGTAGAATCAAATATACATCTAGCAAGATATCAATCTTATCAATGGACACTCAAGCATGCAATTCATATAAAATCAATTTAATATCAACTATTAGTCAATTAAACAATAGTGCATGGGAAATGTCTACATAGGACTCAAAAAACCAATTGATTTGGTTTCGAGTTTTTGAAACACCCAAAGATGGAATCAAGCAACTATAAGTGAATCTCATTTCCAATTTGGACCAATTCATGAGTAACTACAATCATCAATCCACATAGTTAATTAGACGATCAAAGGTAGTAATATCAAATCATGAATCTAGCTTAAAACACACGGGAGAATTGAGAAATACAATCTAGCATTTCTTAATCTCATCAGTAGGAAATCAGGACATGTGAGTCTGAGATTTCCTAGATTAAGTTCACAAAATGACTAAAGGTAGGAACTTTGTTCAAATCTAGCCTAGAACTTTATGCAAACACAAGAGAGAGATGTTCATCATATATTGCGTGGGAATGAATCATGCGGCTTCTCCGGAATGTTAGGTAACCTTGATTTCATGCATTGGCAATGGAAAATTGTCTAGTTGCATGGAAAGGTTAATTTCAATGCGGGGATCATTTCGGGCCAATCGGCATGCTCAATGTTGTTGCTAATGAGGACACTTGGATATGACATGCATTTTTTTGGAGTTGTGGGACATCAATGTACTCAACCAGACGACATTGTTCACAGAAGCTATTCAAGGTCATCAACTATCGGTGCGTTATATGGTGAATGGTAATGAGTACACGACTCCGTACTATTTAACCGATGGTATTTATCCACCTTGGGCTGTATTTGTGAAAAACATACTAGTGCCTATGCTCCCTAAACACCGTTTGTTTATTGAACATCAAGAGGCGACAAGGAAGAATGTTGAAAGAGATTTTGGAGTACTATAAGCCCGTTTTCACATCCTTACTCGCCCATGTCGAGTATGAGATAGGAAAACGATGAGTATGTGTGCATGCATCATTACGCACAACATGGTTGTCGAGGATGAACGACACACATATAAAGGGTATATCCAATCAATTGAGGATGATACGTCGCCACACAGTTCAGCAAGGGCCACCTTTGAGTTTCAACATAATACTAGAGAACAATGACATGATCCAAGATCGGGAAACACATCAACTCTTCATAGCTGATCTTATTTAACATATTTGGAGTAAGTTCGGGGATGCTTAGATTTGTAGGTATCGTATTTTAATTATGTAATTTACATTTTGTGTTTCAATCATGTAATTTCAATATGTAACTTACTTTTCGTAATCAGTTTGAGTTTCTTATTTTATTTATCGCTTATAATATATTTTTTGAAAAAAATACATTTTGAATTAAAAAAAAGAAAGTAAAATTCAGAGTCTACTAACATTCCACTAATCAAGTTAAAGCTCATCGTCAGACAGTTTCCACTAATTAGATTAAAGCTCACTTTTCAACTTTCTTTCTCTTCAAAACAATATATTTTTAATCAACATTCTATTGATCTTTAGTCTAATTAGTGGATTTGCATTGTGGATGCTTTGTCAAAAAATGTGAAACTTTTCTTATTTTTTAGTTATGAATGAGAGAGAAAAATATATTTATTTGTTTGTTTTTTGAACTTGTCATTTATCATGTCTAGATTGATTTGTTTAAAGTCTCACTCCCACCGACGTTTAGAGTTGAAAAATCATTTTCGTTTAATAATTCTTTTCAGATCAACGGTTGAAATCGGTGTAACACATAAACTTCTAGACTCTTCTTGCATGATCTTTGCTCTTCAATAAAAATTTAAAATACTTGTGAAATGATAAATATATTAATATTGTTGTCGACGTGAACTATTTAACAAAGAGATAAAATAAGTAAAAGAGGCGAAAAATGAAAATAAAAGACCGGTGAGACGAAGAGGGGTCCAAATTGAACGGTAACAATGACATGGCGTCTAATCAGCACCGCATAACCCACGTCGGCAAGTATCACGCCGTTATCCAACATGAGTACTTTTCTAGACTCCCAAACTAAGTTTTTTATTTGATATCTTTTTTTTAATGAACAAATAGAAGGATCCGAAGACGAACGAGAAACAAACGAAATAATGATCCTTAAAATGTAATTACAGAAAAAAGAAAAAAGAGACGGTGGTCCCCACATTAACGTCGTTAGACGGCAATAGACACCGTCGATTTGGAAGCATTATTGAAGAAGTAGATGGGCTGTCCCTTTCTTCAAGCTCCTTTATCATATCCACAAGTTTTTATTTAAGGAAGCACAAACCCATACACTTCAACCTCCTCCTCTTCTTCTTCTTCTATCACATCTTTCATCTTCACCTTCTTCAATTTACAATTTCACTTGTGACCCTCAATTATTAGCCTTCTTCTCTCTCTATAAGTAGCATCTTTCCGACTCGATCCTGATTCCAGGGACTCTGATTTTCTTCACCCAAACTTGATTTTAAGAACCTAAAAATGGTGGCAATTGTATCTCAAGAAGCCATGGCTACTTTGGTCCCTCAAGAGAACATGGTCTCTTTGGTCTCTCGCACCGGCCGCCATATGCAGCGTTACTCCAAAGGTCGCAGACAAGTTGTTGGGTATATATATCTCTCTCTGCAAATTTATGAATTTTTAGAAGAAGAAAAAACCCTTTTCTCTGCATACCCAGTTGCTCAGATTGTTTGGAGCAAGAGTAGATTTTGGAATGGTGTTGTGCCCATTTCAATCCTAGTTCAGTAATGCTGAAGCACTTGATTGCGGCCTTTAATGGGTTATTTGAAGTTTTAGCTTAGATTCTGAATACATAATCTTTACACTTTTAATCATCTTAGTTGCTTAAAGAATGTGCTATTTCTGGAATTGGGTTAATGGGTACTGGATAATTCAAAGTTTCTGTCTTTTCTATTGAGTGCTTTGTATAGTTCAAGTTTCTTAGCAATTACTGATTTTGCCTCTCTCAATTGGTCAGATGCATACCATACAGATACAGAACCACAGTATCTGCATTTGGGGATGAGAAAGAAATTGAAGTTCTTGTCATCAGTTCACAGAAAGGCAAGGGCCTTTTGTTTCCCAAGGTACCCATTTTGTGCAATACATACTGTCAAGTCACTCTTTGTATGGTGATCTTGTGCTGATCAGATGATCCATAGTCTAATCGAATCACCCATATAATTATCTTCAGGGAGGTTGGGAAACTGATGAATCCATGACACAGGCAGCTTCTCGAGAGACACTCGAGGAAGCTGGGGTTCGGGGTACTCTCCAGGTTAGTCAACTCAACGTGTTCTATTCTATGGCATCTTCTCAAATTCTATGCACTTTCTTTGGCTTTCATCATATTAATATACATGTGTATGTGTATCTTGCAGAGACAATTAGGTCACTGGAGTTTCAAGAGCAAGAGCCATGACTCTTATTACGATGGCTACATGTTTCCTTTACTTGTCAAAGAGCAACTAGACACCTGGCCTGAGAAGACTGTTCGCAGAAGATTATGGGTATGTATGCACAAATATATCGGTTGCATTCAAATATTGATGTGCTTAATCATTGACAACTCGTTCTAGTTCTGACTTTTAATTTTTACTGTGATATATATAGATGAGCGTTGGAGAAGCCAGAGAATCGTGTCAGTATTGGTGGATGAAGGAGGCATTGGATGTATTAGTGCAACGCCTCAGGGCTCAACAACAATAGTGTGGCGATGAAGAGAGGTCTGAAGTGTGTAAATAGAACTACGTTGGGCAGACATGGAGTTGGGATGAGATTGATTGGGATTAGTAGGAGTGTAGTCGAGTTTTTGAAGCAACTTTTTTGAAGAGTGAGGAAGGACATGAGTATGGATATCCGGTTCTTGTTTTCACTCTTTTTCCATTGCTCCTAAACAACCAGGTAATATTGTCAGCTAAGATCGGTCTGATTAGGATGGTCACAGATTTGAATAGTATTATGTAAGTTGGATTTGGTAGTAGAATGGAAAATCTGTGTTAAGGTTTCATAGACAGGACAGCTCTGTAGAGTCCATATGTATCCTTTCCCTTGATCAATGACATTAAGCTTCTTCCCTTATTTTACTTCGTATATTTTTCATCTTTACATGCTTGAATCTTATATTACTGTGATCACCTATATATAGCTTTAAAATCCAGATAGTGACATGATAATTGTACATGATAATACTCTTTAGGCCATGATTAGTGGAGCGTCTAATGGCACTTTATGATGTCAGCTTCTGATGGCTGTTATATCTGTTATTTTGTAAGTGAAGCTGGCCAGA
>JAYMSW010003574.1:0-12034 GCA_036897725.1 Erodium texanum
AGCAAAGTTCTAGCTTTGTACATTCAATTAGAGGAAGATGAAGATTAACAATAATAACTTAAATCATTTTTTTTGTGATTGACTCTATTATATATCAGGTGCTTCTCCTTGTTTAATGCAACTTCTGGGTTTATTCTTCATTCCAGAGTCTCCTAGATGGTTGGTATGTCAGTTTGGTTCCTTATTTATGCAACTAATGCAGCACAAAACATGTATTGAATAGGGATAGTTGTCATTTTGAAGGAACACACTATAGCCACCTTTTGTTACCAAAAAGGAACCTAAACGTCACCTTTAATTTGCAACCATTATAACTCCGTCAATTTGGACGTATTATCCAAATTGCCCCAAGGATTTTCCGTATAGTAACGGTCAGTTTTTGGCAACAAAGGTCGTCTATAGTTTGTTGTTGCAAAACACAGACAGTAAGAGTAGTTTTGGGGGGTTATCCAAAGTAAAACTGCAAAATCATCAGGGCATTTTAAACAATTCACGTCTAAAAATTTGATGGAGCTACAACAGTTGCAAATTAAAAAAAAAAAAAGATTCAGGGTTAGTGTTTGGCAATTGTCGGTTCCCAATTTTTTTTGGCAGAAGCCCGTTGTATTTAGATTATTTGGACCAGACTTAAAGAATTTCGAGAAAAAAAGAGGAGGATAGGATTAGATTGATGAGTTCATTTAAGGGTAATGGACTAAAGGGTCTTGCGCTTGGCTTTAAGTTGGGTTTCTTCCTAGCTGAGCAGACGGGTTTAGACAGGTTGACCAGTCCTGAACGGGCCTACATTTTATGATCTATTGGACGGCCCAAAGGTCCTCGGATCAGAGATTTTCAATTTGTGACCCACTCTATAATCCGTAGTCCAAGCCCTGTGATCTCTGGGTAAGCCGGTTTTTGCCTATTAAATTATATAACATTTATCTTTTTCAGGCAAAATTAGAGCGAGAGAAAGAGGCAGAAGATAGTCTAAAGCGCCTTAGGGGAAAGAAAGCAGACATTTCTGAGGAAGCTGCTGAAATTATGGTGAAGCTTCAACTTGTGTTTTTGTACAAGCATGACTGTTTTATATACGATTCCATAATTGAAAATATCATTTTTAACTTATCGAGCGATTAATAATGTTACGCAGAATTATACTGGAGCGTTTCAGCAACTTTCGGAGGCTAGAATTGTAGACATCTTTCAGTGGAGATATGGTCATGCACTCATTGTAAGTTCTTAAGTTGAAACCAAAGAGTTTATGTCCTACATTTTTACTATCATGTGTTGAATTGTAACTAATCTCTTGTGCTCTGTAAAAAAAAAAAATGGTCCAGGTAGGAACTGGCCTCATGGTACTGGCACAGTTCGGAGGAGCCAATTCAATTATAGCATTTGCGAGTTCTATTTTTACATCAGCTGGTATTTAGAATTGCTATGCACAGCAATTTTTATTATTATTATTCTGATGATGATTGCTTTAACATGAGAATGAGGAGGTTCATTTCAATTTGACAGATTTTTCGAGTAATGTGGGGAGTATAGGACTTGCTATTATCGAGGTACACCTTTATTTATACTATTTTTGTAAAGGGACGTGTATATTTTTGAAGATAAATATCCAATTATTATATTAATGTACGGCTAAAACTATTACCGGAAAGCACGGTCAACAATGTTGCCAACAAATTATTTCATGACTCTAGTGGATATGAATCCGACCTATTGGCCATGGCAGACCATAAACAGACCCCACTAGTTAACATAACCTTATAGTAGGACGCAATTCTTAGGCATGAACCTATGAAAAGACTCAATTACAAATAAAACATAACCCTATGGCCTAAACCAGATCTTAACGCTCTGGAAGGAACCGACCTGCTGGATGGCCTTATTAAGTGGCATGTACATTAATTCCAGTTGAATTCTCAATAACTTTGCAGATTCCTGCAACTGCAATTGGATTACTCTTAACGGATAAATGTGGACGAAGAATACTTCTACAGGTTAAAACTCATGAATTTTTATAACTCTATTTCATAATTATAATTGGTCAACAAAATGGTGGAAATGAATTATACAAATGATTTCAGGTTTCTGCCCGTGGAATGTGCTTCAGTTGCATCCTTGTAGGGTTATCATTCTTGTTGCAGGTTACAACCAAATCTTTATAATAATACTACGCATTTAAGTGTGATTTTTGCGAATTATATTTTTTTTTGTAGATTATGGTTTATATTTATGTACAGAGCTTCAATCAAGGGAAGGAGCTCACACCGATTCTTGTGTTCGTTGGCATGTTGGTAATGTGCAACCAAGTCTCTCTACTCCCATGTTACAATTATCAACCTTATTAGGTTTTTGTATTTGATTAGCAATAAAGTGTTAAATTCTAATCTAACCTTTGCCTGAGCTGTAGGTAAATAAGAACAATATAACATGATGAAAAGAAAGGAATTTACCGGAGTTGAAGATTTAGGCTGTGTCACGGTGTGCAGGCCACTGATTTGAAAGCAGCCCGCTATAATCAAGCGTAGCGATAAGTAACGATTGCTTCCCTAGATTAATACAGCTAGTTCAGCAAGGTGCCCATTCACTCAACTAAACTTGGAATGTACGGACAGTACCCAGGTATTGTATAGAAAACAATAAGTGAAAACGGAGAAATTGAAAATGGCAGCATAAAAAGAGAGACATTAGATAGAAGCAGGTTGGAGGCGTGTAAAACTCTACAGAATGGTGAGCTATTTACAGTGGATTTCGGTCAAGGGTAAAATAATAATTTTGCCTTACTCCATCTTACCTACTCCATTCAACCTCCCACTACAAAAAAAGAAATATTATCTTATATGCTTTAGGCTTGAAGATCCATTTTCTCCCACATAACTTAATTAGAGGTTAATCTTTAACTTAACCCCACACACCTGCTCCCAAATAGGTGATCCACTAATATTGGAACTTTTGAACTAAAAGGAGGCGAGGAAAGTCACTATTGACCACTAGATTATGAACCCTTTAACTTTTACTTGGACATGTAACCTTGTCTCTTAGAGCAATTGGTGGAGTGTGATACACACTTTTTTGAGGGAAATAATCATATGGACGAGAATTAGAATCAATGACTTAATACTTAATATTAACTTGTCAGGTTTTCAAACAGGTTTACAGTGCAAGTTACTCGATTGGTGTGGCAGGAGTTCCATGGCTCATCATGGCAGAGGTATTGAACACTATAGTTACTCGGATCCCATCAAACTTTTTATTTTTTATTTTTAAGTAAACGAGGATGTGACTGATACGTTTTATGTTAGATTTTTCCTATAAACATTCGGGGCTCAGCTGGAAGCCTGGTTGTTATAGCCAACTTTGCCTGTGGAGTCATAACTGTATACTCTTTCAATTTCATGGAAGATTGGAGCTCAGCAGGTACTTTTCGCTTTCTTTCGTGTTTCTTTGTATATATATGTGACACGTACCAGGGTCGATCGTTCTTCTTCGTTACCTGGATGCAGGTACTTTTTTTTACATACACGTTCATCAATGGTTTGGCAATTCTATTCGTTGCAAAGCTGGTGCCGGAGACCAAGGGTCGCACGATAGAAGAAATACAAGCTTCCATGATCCATCTTGGATAGTAAGCTGAATATGCAATTTGTTCTGCCATAGAATGGAAAATACTATGTATTATGGATTTTTTATTTGAATAATTACATTTAGGATAAGTTTTTATTTAATATGATAAGTCTGATGTAAGGATATACAGAAAAATCTCATGAATCCTAATATCAAGATGTGGTAACCCAATATGTCGATATTAAATCTTAATATATACTCTCTTTTTTATGACTAACTCAATTATGTCTCAAACTTTGGAATCGAAACAAATAACGACTCTGAACTTTGAATTTTTTGAACATTGAATTTTGACTTGCTTTTATCTCATGTCGAATTTCAATTTTGATTTGATTTCCTCCCATATCTGAATTTAATATAATAGATATTCCTCGACTTTCATGCTCAATGGTTGGAAAGAACAATGCTATTTCTTTGAACTTAAAACAAATATATATATACACATTATGATCATGAAAAAGAACCCTGAATACGAGTCATGTTATATGCGTATGAGAGCTCATAAATCAACTCTCGAAACCCCACAACTATTGTGAAATATATCATTCATTTGCTATGGAAAAATATCTAAAACGAACAAAACCAACACTCATCAATTATAATTCAAGAACATAATATAATTGAGAAAGAAAACCCAAAAAAAATGAAAATGTAAAATTTCAGTAGGAGCACATACCCCTACAATGTACCATATGGCTCCGCTACAGCTCACTTGGACGACAATTTTCAAAGACGTTGGCCAAGTGGAGACTTGGGCCGAGCATGTGTATATAACATGCCTACCACTTTCCACAAGTATTTGAATCTTTCTTTTTTGATACACAAGTATTTGAATCTTATTTTGTCAGTTTTGAGAGTCGAGGATAGCCTACAAATCCGTTGAGAGCATGTCAATTTATGCACTTTCATACGCATATACAAACCATGACAAGACAAGCATCCATAATATGACTCATATTCACGGTTCTTTTTCATGATAATGTATATACATAGTTGTTTCTAAGACTAAGTTCAAAAAAATAGCATATCATTTGTCTATATTTTTTCCTACATTAAGCTTGAAAGTTACCAACAATCGATTTCTTATTTCAAATTCGGATATGGGAGGAAACTAAATAAAAATTGGAATACCTGACGGCAAAAAGGGTCGTCTCAATAAAAATTAGTTGAAAGATATTAGATTTCTTATCCAATATCATATAAATGTGCAGAGTGGTCAGTTGATATTCAAACTTTTAGTTTTACACTATGTTGTGGAGAGGCACATTTTTCCTCACGTCCCGTTTTGCTTATCTTTCTACTTTATTGTGATTTGGTTGATTTAAAACTGACGAGTTTTCACATGGAGGAACCTTACACCAATGCTTGTTGATCATACTTTTGGATATTTCTCTTTTATCTTGTAGTTTGTAACAAAGTGAATATATGTGCACACGACAACCCATAGTTTTCTAACCTCTTGCAGCTGCATTGACAAGTATTGTCGGTGACTGCTCTTGTGACTTCAAAGATTTTTCTGCTATGATCTATAATTGTATAAAATTTCTTGACTTGATCACCAACTATATCATTTAGGGAGAAATTATTTAGTGCATATTGCATATCAACTTGAACTTCATAAAAACTATCCTTGTATAATTCTTCCAAGTATTTATCTCCAAATCTGTGTCAAACTTTTACATTGTTTTGCATGTAGCAATTATGAGAAAATATTTTGATCAACATGTCTAATTACCTTAACACTCACCCATTTTTCGTAACCTTTTGCATGCATCATCTTAAGAGATTTTAATTTTCTTGTTTTAATTTCTATTTGTGTTCAAGTGTCGAGTCATATGCTGCATTTGTGTAAGGCTCATACATTGTATTTGCATTTTGCAGCTTTGAAATAAATGAGGCCTGGACTCTTCATACGAGGTATATCCTTAGGGTTTAACTAGAAGTTATCTTAGTGTATTTGCTTAATTTTCTCAGACCGAGAAAAGTTTAAGTAAAGTTTAAGTGTAGAGTGTTGATGCGGACGCATCTTTATACCTAAAATCCACATTTTAACCCATATTTTATATCTTTTTCATCTTGTTTAGTTTCATTTATCATTCACTCTCCTATCTTTATACACTTTTGGGTATTGTGACACTTAACAGGAAATCAGACCTATAAAGGGCATTATAGAAGAAAAGAGGGGACACACTGATTCATTGCAAGCCAGCTCACGGTCGTGATGCACTCTGTGAAGCCTCCCGGGGTGTGAAGCAAAGCTCCTCACATAAATCCTTTCCATTCCCTGCAGACCAAGTCTTGGCCGTGAGCCATACCGTAACGGTCTCAGTCACGGCTGTAAAGCCTGACGCCAAGAAGTCCGTATCAGCCTTCAAGAACCCACTGATTCTGAACCATGTAGCTCACGACCGTGACACACCCCATGACCGTCCAAGTCACGGCCATGATGCGGATAAACATCAACTTAATAAAGTGCATCAACTATTTTATCAAGTTGGTCTCGTGACAACTGATGCATGAAACGGCGTCGCTTCCTCCTGGCATCCTGACACAGTACAACCTAGTTACAAAAAAAATTATGGTCTGTACACTGTTATTATCATATAAATAGTGACACATAAACCAACATGGTATGCGACAAAGAATTAAGACAGCTTTTCAATCTTGGACATGTCTTCAAGACACTTTTGTCCTTACTCTCATCAATGGTCACAAATCATTGACAATACACTCACTACGCACTCTTTTGCATCCAATCGATTTCTTGTGCTAACAAATGGGCAGAGAGAGGATAGAAGAAGAAGAAGAAGGTGGGTTCGTGAACCATCCTCTGCTGCCGTCAAAAGAGAGCCATGAAGAGGTCACTATCTCTGTTCTTGTCGCCACCCTCGTCGCCGTCTCCGGTTCCTATGTTTTTGGCTCCGCCGTGAGTACTTTTTTTTTCATCAATCTTAGTTCATTTTGGATTGAACTGAAATGGGTTGTGCTTGGATTTTTGATTGATGTGCAGATTGGTTACTCTTCGCCTGCTCAATCTGGGATTGTTGATGACCTTGCCCTCTCTGTGGCTGATGTACTTCTTCACTATTACATCCCCTTTCATTTCATTTTCTTTTCTTTCTTTTTTTGTTGCCTTTGATTATTTGGGGTTTTATGCTTCCTTGTTCTGAATGATTTTTTTTTTATTGGCAATTCCTAATCTAGTCTCTAATCCTAACTCTAGTATAAGTTAACTCCTAACTTGATCACATCCTTACACTTCTCTAATGCAAGTGGATCAACTAGATTCGAACACTGGATATCATGTGAGAAGGTTTCTCCTTGTTTTCAATGATTGGTTCAATAAAGGTAGCTATCATCCCATGTCCCACGTGCCAAATCTGACGCTCAATACCGAGTTAATTCACAGATTTTTAGTTGTAGATGAGAGAGAAGAGATAATGTGTTAACCCAAGATTGGTATGATAGAATTTCAGTCTCGTGTACTGGGCTGTCATTTTGCTTCATTGGTTCTCATTTTTGCATGCCTTCAACATTTATGTGTATAATGTGCTCTATTCTTCCTTCTATATTGCAGTACTCACTTTTTGGTTCGATCTTGACTATTGGAGCAATGATAGGTGCTGTAGTAAGCGGAAGAATAGCAGATTACATAGGCCGAAGAGGTGTAAGTTATCTACAATCCCAAATCATCTTTAATTGTATCTGTAAAAAGAATCAACTCTTTCGGTTTTGTTAACTTTGATTTAGCACGGAACAGGCAATGGGGTTCTCTCAGTTGTTCTGCATCACTGGATGGCTTTCAATAGTGTTTGCCAAGGTTAATTTCTATCATCACATTAACAAGAAACCACAATCTGAGTCATATGAATTTGTTTTTGTTTTTTTATGTTCAATCCTTGTTTGTAGGTTGCTTGGTGGCTTGACCTCGGAAGACTATTGATAGGTTGTGGAATGGGGCTTCTTTCTTATGTGGTAATCATTTTAACCTTCGAGATTCGTATTTGATTACTTGTTATATTTCTTGTAGTATACGATTTTCTGATAACCAAATAGGTACCTGTATATATAGCAGAAATAACGCCCAAGAACCTTCGAGGAGGCTTCACTGCAGTTCATCAGGTAAAGTTCATTTATCTCGTGATCTTAACTTTCTTTACACTTGTTACTTAATTGCTTACTTTTAATTCCACAGTTGATGATATGTTGTGGTGTATCGATTACATATCTCATCGGATCTTTCATGACTTGGCGGGCTCTGGCTCTGATTGGTAACTTTTCTGCTCTTCTTGGGGTTCAAGATTCAAGAACTCTGAACTGAGGCTTCATGTAAATTGTAATGAGCATGAGGTCACTTGTCTCAATCTTGATATCTGCGATATTGTATTTCTCTTCTTTCTGATAAAAAGAAAAGATTCAAGGACTTTGAATTGAAGCAGCTCCATGATGATGACATTGTTGTGTTTCTTTCAGGAATCGTTCCATGTCTTGTGCAACTCTTAGGCCTATTCTTTATTCCAGAGTCTCCAAGATGGCTGGTAAAGATTTTATATTCATGATTGGCTATAAAAGAAAAGTAATAATTATGGGCTTTAACGATGAATCTCATTGTTTTCAGGCAAAGATTGGTCGTGAGAAAGCGTGTGAAGCGACACTGCAGCGCCTGAGGGGCGAGAAGGCTGACATTTCTCAAGAAGTAGCTGAGATAATTGTAAACTAAGCCTTCATGATTAGCTTCACTTGTTTCTGTTTAATTTGATGAATTGTGGTTAATTACTTTCTTGTATTGCTCGTAGGATTGCTCTAATGGAGTTTCAGAAGCTGGATTTCTTGACTTGTTCCAATGGAAATACGCTCGATCACTCACTGTGAGTTCGCCAATTATTTCGTTCTAACTTGTTCGATTTTGGTATTAACAACTATGATTTTTAAGGTTGGAGTTGGCTTGATGGTATTGCAACAATTTGGTGGAGTTAATGGCATAGCGTTTTATGCAAGTGCTATATTTATATCAGCCGGTACAAATCTCTCTTGTAAATGCTTGCTAATAAAAAAAAGAGTTAGTGAAAGCTAATACATTGTATCGCTTTGACAGGGTTTTCGGGAAGTGTAGGGAGCATAGCAATGGTCATTGTTCAGGTTATTGACTCTCTTACCACAATCTTGAACATAGGATTCTGCTAACATGTGACTAAGAGGGCCTAGGGCAAGGCAACTCGGGTGGTCCATGCTAACTCGTTAGTACTGGTGTTGATATGTCGCTAATATTGATCGGAACCAGTGCTAACGTAGCATGGTCTCTTAGCTAAGAGGCAATTCCTCGGCACACAAACCAAAGTGCCGACCAACAATATGTTGCCAAGTGTATGAGTCCCATATCAAGACTGTTGCTCCAACCAAAACAAGTATTTAACATTGGTGTTATCAAGTCGGCCTGGTAGACTTGTTTTACTCTTTTCGCTGGCACCACTGCTTGGACCCTCACCTTAACACACGATGACTAACGTGACAAGCCGGCACTAGTGTTACTAGTAGACTTGCCTTTAGATTGATTGAAGTTAAACATGATCTTTGGCAGGTTCCGATGACATTGTTGGGCACGCTCTTGATGGATAAATCTGGCCGGAGACCGTTACTACTGGTAAGAAGATTATAGGATCTTCTCAAATTTGCTATAGATTTGAAAATGACTTGTTCTTATTAAGGTCTTTGGTCTTATCAGGTCTCAGCAGCTGGAACATGCTTGGGTTGCTTTCTTGCAGCATTGTCGTTCTTCTTGCAGGATCTTCACCGGTGGGAGATGGCTTCGCCTGTTTTGGCTCTCGTCGGTGTCTTGGTAACGTAATCTAACCTCAAATACTAGGACATGCGATCTATGTTTTCATAGCCCATTAATCAGACGTGGGTGTCCTAGCAGGGGCGGATTTAGAGGGGTACATAATATTTTTCGGGAATTTCCTGAATCAACAAAGTACTACAAAATCGTAGAGCTTTCAGTTACCTTCGATTTCATATCTTACGGGACTAAATCAGAATTCGTATGAAAAAATTATAGTCATTTGAAGATTTGCTACAAGAACTCGATTCACAACTCACTATATAGGCTACATTTGATATTTTACTAGAATACCCTAAACTAAATTGCTGGCTCCGCCCCTGTCTTAAAAAGTATTAACTGTAGGTACGAGGACTAGAACCAGTGACCTGGTACTAGTACCATAATGTCCTAGGTTATAAACCTGTTCGCCATCGTTTTACCAATATCTTCGAACTGATGTATTGTTCATCCCTGCTTTGTTGATTATATAGGTATACACAGGATCGTTCTCGTTGGGCATGGGAGGAATTCCATGGGTTATAATGTCCGAGGTAGTCTAATAATTTTATTAGGGTCGGGCAACAAAGGGTCGAGTAGACGATGAAATGTATTATTGTATGTGTTACAGATATTTCCTATAAGCATGAAAGGGTCGGCCGGAAGTTTGGTGACACTGGTTAGCTGGTTGGGTTCGTGGATCGTGTCTTATGCGTTCAACTTCTTGATGGCATGGAGCTCCACAGGTTTGTGTATTAGAATACAAAACTATAATAAGGCCTTCAACTATCAGCCTAAACTTTTAGTCAAGTTGGTTTAACCATGTGTTTCATTTATAGTTTGATTAGCGGTGATATATTATTATGTATTCAGGTACTTTCTTGGTGTTCACGAGTGTATGTGGCTTGACTGTTGTGTTCGTTGCGAAGCTCGTGCTGGAGACAAAGGGGAGAAGCTTGGAAGAAATTCAGGCATCAAGGAATTGAGTTGGATAACTATTTAACCATGTACAAGGATGTTTTATAACTTTTAAGGTAAGGATTTTAATATTATCAGTTGACTTGAACTATGATCATATAATCATAAAAAAATACGGCTTAGTTT
Source organism: Erodium texanum (assembly GCA_036897725.1). Classification (NCBI taxonomy): domain Eukaryota; kingdom Viridiplantae; phylum Streptophyta; class Magnoliopsida; order Geraniales; family Geraniaceae; genus Erodium; species Erodium texanum. The sequence continues at coordinate 10,532 of JAYMSW010003574.1, forward strand.
TGGCGGGATAAAGGATCTCAACCACATATGGTCTTGTCAGGCTAAATACTTGCAAGCCAACCAATATACTGCCTTATTGGCGTCATGGGAAGCAAACTTAGTATGTTAGAGGTTATTCGACCTAACAGTGTTTTACAATCAGCATACCTGTAGGACTACCTCAAAATACATCACTATTAATAACACGAACAACATTAAGGTAGTCAGATTCCACAATCACCTGTGTCCACCCATTAAATATGACCCATGATAACGCCTCCCGAACACCAATAACCTAAACCCACTATGCACTCATCTTACTTGAACACAAAATACTTCTTATAAATAGGACCTCACCGTTATGGTTATGGGCTATAAGGCCCAATCCTATCTTCTCCTTTACCGTAAATATGGCCATGTCCACAATGACCTTTAAACCACCCGACTCTAGCACCGACCATCCTATATGTCATAGAGCAATATCGGGGTAAACTACTACTTCATTTTTGCAAAAATAAAATAAAAATAAATCAAACATGATACTTTTGTGGCTAGCTAATACTTTTGTGGCAACCAGAAAATTGAAAGATTTGAAGTGAACCTATTCTAATCTATTCATTTAATTAATTAATTGCCACTGTTAACTAGATTGGGTATGGTCTTGCTTGTTATGCATGCCAAATGCCAATTAGTCCTGGTAAAAAAGCAAGTGGGTATTTTTTTTTTTTTTGAAACAATAAGTGGGTGTTTATTATATAGATGTGTGTTCATTTTCCTATTAAATGTATAATATATGCTTATAAGCACGAACTTGGTCAACATCCTTTCAGTATTTTTATTCTTATTTGTAATCATTAAAAATAGCATTTTACCGATTGTTTTGATTTTGTCAAGAAAAATGTTATTGACAATGACAAACACAAGAAAAATAATTCCTAATCAGTTCAGGTTGCATAAATATAATGCTAATGCAGGTCAATTTTTAAATCATTTTCCATTTTTATACTTTATTGCAAGTGGGATATAAACCACTATATATGAAGGATAAGGTATATGGTTGACATCAAAACAAATTAATCTTTGGGGAAGTTAAAGGTACCCTGAATTCTATAACAAGAGTCTCGATAAAGTTTGTTAAACGTTCTGTTAATAGAGTTGCTCATGAATTAGTGCACTATATTCTATCACTAGTAGATCTGTCCAGAAAAGATATTGTACCCGGGTATATCATGTCTATTGTGTCGGATGATTTCCGATTGGGGCAATAATATCCACAAGATTATTTACAAAAAATAATAATTACCAATTGCCTCTTCTTTAAACTAATCTTAGGGAAAACTATTGTCTACGTACGATGATAAACTATTTTTTTTTTTTTTTACAAATCATGACAGTAAATCAAAAAGTGTATCATATTACATGGATATTCCAAGGATTGTTCTAGTATGATTAGGTTACATCATAATTTAAGACAAGGTGTTGTACTTGTACATGTGATGTGTTTGTGTAGTTGTTTTTTTTTTT
>JAYMSW010003575.1:0-12030 GCA_036897725.1 Erodium texanum
AAGAAAAGAAGAGAGCTTTGAGAGAAATTTGGGGGAAGAAGATGGATTTTAGGGCTCAAAACCCAAGTTCATTAGTTTTGCCGATCTGGTTTTGACTTGGGCAACGGAACCAAAATCTGTTGCGCTTGTTTTTTACATGGTCAACGGAATATACAATCAATCCCTCAAGTAACCAATTTGGGCGACTGATTTTAAAAGCGTCTCTCAAGTAGGTATTTTGACCGACGCTTTCGAAATAGTCGCTCAGGATGTGTCACTTGACCAACGTTTACATAATCAGTCGCTCAAGTAGGTCACTTGAGTGACGCTTTTAGAAATTAGTTGTTCAAGTAGGTTACTTGAGCGACGCTTTTGAAAGCGTTGGTCAGGCGACCTACTTGAGCAACGCTTTCATAATCCGTTGCGTTTGTTTTCTGCTTGGTCAACAACCCTATTTTTTCAGTTGTCCAAGAGGTAAACTGGTGCAGTGAGAGAGAAAAGGAAGGGGAGAAGCAAGCGATGTTTTCCTACTTACGGAAAGTGCTAATGACGTTGTCGACCAAATTTGTGAAGCTCTAATGCTTGTTGTTAACCGAGATCGATTAAGAGATATTTATTACAAAATAAAATTTTAAATCTTTAGTTATCAGTTTAAAGATTTTATTTAATGTAGTCTTTTATATGCGCTAAATTACTAATTATTTCTTTATTTCATTTATCTTTATATGTGTTTGTCGTATTTCACCTTAAAAGCCTTTTCTTCTTTATGGACTTCTTTTCTATAAATTATTTTTTTTATCCAAACTTAAAATCGGTATCTCCATGAATATTCAAAATTGTAATCATACTTCAATTATTAACTTCAACTTTTAATTGATCAATCTACTAACGTTCTGTTTAAGTTAAACTTACGTTCAAGCTAAAATAGTATATTTCCTTACAACGTCAAGTTTTAGAGGGTTGCTAGACTATAGATGCACTAACTCCTATTTCTGTTTTTGTTTATTGAAAAAAAAAACATAAAGATTATATTTAGCGGCGGCTTCAACCATGGATCATATCGGTCCAAGGCAGCGAGGTCCTTACCTGTGCCTTCTTCGCCCAAGGATGCAAATATGGTTGGATATATCGAGGAGGTAGTCCAAGGTCGTGGGGGGTCCACAAAGGGTGACGAAACAATCCATAACTATCAGAGCGTATGACAGGAAGGCGGTGTCATAGTTGATCAGTGACGTACCCTACCGGCTGATGATGGCGGAGACAAGGACTGAGTCAGGAAGTAAGGAGATTGTGCCCTGCTTCGAAACCTTTAGAGTTATAGGGTTTTTCTGGTGCGGTTTGGTACCGCAAATTGCACGACGAGATCGGCATGCCTTGATCCCGATGGTATGGAAATGTTGGAGCCTAGGTTATCTGCAAAGAAGGTGATGCCAGAGCTGATACCCATAGAAGCTTCGGGATGTAAATTGATCGAAGAATCGGACGTCAAGGAGAGGGGGTATTTGGGGACGCCAAAGGAGAAGCATGTTGTCTCAAACGAAATGACGTGTATTGTGAAGCAACCCCGCCAAGAGCACTTATCGGCTTTGGATGGAACTGCCGCGAAATAGACAAATTGCGGAATTTCAGTTTCATAAAGGATATTTCGCTCGAATAATTAAGGTCAGTATTATCGTTGATGTTTATTGGAACATTTGTGTAAGTCGAGGTTCAATATTTGTTCCCAAATTGGGCCTTTATGTAGATTTGTACTAGTAGGAGAATGAGTCATATCTAAAAGTTTCTTATTAACACGCGAGTTCTTAGTCCAACAAGACCTAACTTGGTCGGAACTTTAAAATCCACTAGAGCTAATGTACTCTTTTATGACGACCATATTTTCCGTCTACTAAAATTCTAGTAAGATATTATTTTTTAAAAAAACAAGATAAACTTATTTTTCAAGTAAACTATAGATTCAATTTAGTCTTGAACTATATTTTATATATGGGTAACATTCTTCAATACATCAAGAATGTCACTTCTCTTACGTACTCACACCAGTACAATATTTGTGCATAATTAGTGGTACATGGCGCTATACCCAACTTCTCTTGGTGCCTCATTTTTCTTCTTTCTTTTTTTCTTGATACAACAAAATCGGCTTAAGATGTGTATCTTAAAAGATACATTTGTCAATTTTTGGTCGCATATGACAGACGTCCTCACACACCACATGTAAGGATCGATACGCCGTACCAACGATGATCTAATGTCGGACTAAATATGATAACTATCCAAGCCTATGTTGGGTTTAACTCCAGTCACCTTAGTCCTCAAGAAACAACGATGTTGACATCTAACGCTAGAAAACTTGACACCCAAACCAACTAAGTTGGTACCAAGACTAACCCAGACACTTACACCTAACTTATAACAGAAATAAGATAAAATTAATTACAGACACTCAATAGACCGACTCAATGGAACAACTTCGTGGTACCTCTTTTCTGAAGTGTGCAAGAGTGAGAGATGAGAGCACGTGATTCTGCTCCATGAATAGGAAGGCAGAGATTCAACAATAGTATATTAACACAATACAACTCGCACCAACTCACCACACTCAGGTGCTTCTTTTTTTAATGTTTCCGTATTATATTAATTAAATTCTTTTAAATATAATAATGATGTACTAATGTGGACAAGCAACACCCACTTACTCACCTGGTGTTGGGTGTTGGATATATATGCAATGGCTGTATTCGACATTTATGATTTTCTCATTGATTCATAGCTATCACTTGTCAAAACATAAAACACAATTTTCAAGATGTGGGTAAAGCAGAAAAGCGTTGAAATGTTTGGTCCACTCCACTCTCTGACCCTATAGAAAGATAACTTTTCATGGCTTCTTGGTTTTGGAGACGATGAACCTTTAACCATGGCATATATAATCTTATTTTGAATGTTTAATCCATTAATTTTGTAATAAATATTAATGTCTGTAGTACTAGTGTTTGATCAAGTTATCACGGTACCTAGCTAGTGACAAGTGAGTGTGTAATAGTGTTTAAACAAGGAATTATTTTCACCACCATTTGACATTACTGTATACATAAGTCCATGTAATTAGTTATTTAGGGACAATAGTGAGGGACTATCACATGAATTTATAATTTCTAAATGTATTTTTATGAATGTTTAATATACACAAACATTTTACGTTATATTTATAGTACATTTTCTTATAATTTAGACATATATATTCTTGATGAAAAACATGTTTTTTTTTATGTTTGTCTACATAAAATTTATTTTTCAATATACCAAAGAGGAAATGTGTGAATAAATATAATTTATTTAGATTTTGAGGTTAAGGTTAAGGTTAATTGACTAATAAATATTCTGTCTATCTATTTCAAATAAATATCTTATTTAAACATTCACACAAATCAATAATTAATTTGGATTGTTCTTTCAATCCATTGTTTATGTTCTGATCAATCAAGTTATTATAACCTATGGGTACCAATTACTTTGAGGCAATATAGTATCATATAAGGGCTATAAGATTAGTTGGTTTCCCCGTATTTATATATATAATGTCTCTCATTTCAAAGCCTTTCGAGGAGATTAAGCGAAAGCAAAATGTATTTAAATTAATTATTGTATTTGACTAAGTGAAATGTAGAATAGTGATAAGCCAAAGCAAGGAAAAGAAGTGTATACTTTCAAAATCAGTGGCTCCTTTGTGAAAACCGATGTTTTAATAGGGGATTTGCATATGAACATCCTTGATAGACAACAAACAACTTCTCCATTTTTATTCAATTAGAATAGCTTTCATGACCGAAATACAAATCACATTAATACTTGTTTTCCATTATCTACAGTTTATTACTAAATCTTCAACGATGCTCTTATGTATTTTCTAAATCATTACTAATACATAGAAGCATAATTTAATCTCAATGAAAGAAAATAATAAAGTAGTAAGTATCAAACCATGATTGCTTGCTACATGGAGAAGAGGGAGTGAGTCTTCTCCTCTCCAAGAGGAAAAAGAGTTGCAGAATTAATGGGTAAATCATGAAAGTTGCAGAGTAGGGATAAAATGGTCCAACAAAAAGGAGAGTGTGGACCCACCACCAAATCTGTGTAGTATGATAATTTATTGGAGTAATCAGAGTGGTAATAAATTTTGAAAATAAAAAAAATGAAATGGTTATGAATATTAAATGATGGGTTTATTGGATTCCTCAATCAGACTCAACCACTCCTCTGACTCAATTCCATTTCTCATTTAACTTTGATTCCCTTTCCATTTTCAAATGTTAAAATAAAAACTATATTTTATAGGCAAGTACAGTACCTCCTCTCTGCCTCATCACAATCCTATTCCTAGGGTCCATATTTAGTTTCCTAGGCTACGCACACCACATCACTACCCTATATTTCTTTCTGATCGGTGATGACACAATCTTACCGTCACTCCCCAAATCTAATGGTTCCAGTACGAGGACATTTAATCAAACGGCGATACTCAGTAGGCTCAATCCGGGTAGGTCAAGATCCGACCCGAGAGCTAAGCTGGGGTTAGCTGTGGCAGTGCACATGTTTTACCTTTTCGTTTTCTTGATTTCAGTTTTGACGTATTTTATTTATTTATTTATTTTCATGCTCTTCTCACCTTGTTATAACCCTTCTTCTCCTTCTCCTTCTCCTTCACCCTCACAGCCTCATTCTTCTTCGCACTTTCTTTACATTCTCTCTTTCATCACATAACAATCGCTCTGATCTGAACATTTAATAACAAGTGAGGTGTTGGGAGATCTCACTTTGAGGGGACTGTTGTCTGGCTCGAGGATATGCTCTTTGAGTCTTCATCGCAACCTTCTTGATGATGATCCTTAGAGTGTCGTCGGACCAGGCTTCATTCCCCTCAATTAGTGCTCCCCGTGAAAGGATATTCACATTCTTGCATGTCCAAGTCAAGGTTCAATTAGAAATAGGTTTTTGGGTTTTGTGTTTTCAGATCCATTATTATCTGTATTGTTTTCTTTTGCAGATTGGAGCAATTATATATTTGACCAGTTTTAGATTTCCTTTTTCTTTTTGGATTGGGGATGATGATAAATTCATCATTACTTTGTTGATTTATTATCTTCTTCTGAATGTCTGTAATGATGATGTTTTTGTGTCAGTCTAAGCCTTTTTCTTTTGCCGATGATTAGGCAGCTTCTTCTCATGATGGCTTCTTCAAACTCTGCCCTTCTTTGGTAAACCTAAAAACAAACTCGCCCTTCTTTTTTCTTTCTCTTAGGGTTTGCAAACAGATTGTTTTGGGGGCTCGATCTAACCTCAAAATAAATCCTATGCGTGGGTTAAAAAAAATGGTACAAGATCCATGTAAAAAGTAATTCCCCTTTGCGTTCCTAATTTGACACCACAACTCATACCTGCAATTTCTTTATTCATATGTTGATGTTGAGTGCTTATGTTGTAAATCTCAGTCCCATCTATCTGCTCAGTCATCAACTGAGATGGGTTCTTTTGGGGTCCGTTGATGATTCACAACCCTAGGATGCAATGCATCCTGATGACATCGTCAGCTATATTTAGGGCTTGTTGTTGTTGTAGTTACTTTTCCTTGTCTCTGATCTTGGTGTTCTTGGTTGTTTTGTTTAGCTTAAGCTTGGGTCTCTAATCTGCAATGTCATGGGCTTCCTTCTTTTCACTATGGAGTTGAGATATTATCTGGTTACTGTGTTCATAGGTACAGACTGATCACATGTTTTGCCACTCTATTTTCCTTCTTTTATTGGAACAGAACTACACACCATCTTTAATTGTTCATTCATGACTTGTCTTATCTATTGAAACGTTCCACACTTCTTAATTCTTATTTAATTTTCTGTCACTTAATTGCTGTCTTTAAACAGTAATATTTGATTACGAGTGTAGGTATATATGAAGATTCAGGATCTCTACAACTCATAGCTAAATTATGTTTGAAACCTGGAGTTGATGTAACTAAATTATGTTTATTTAATTTCTCATATGATCTGTACATATAGCATTGCATGTGCAGCTACACATATGTGATATGTGTATTAATTGATGATACATATACATATATATACAGCATGAAAGTTTGTAGTCAAGTGTTTGGAGACAAGAGCTGATGATTTCAGTAAACATGCAGCGTTGGTGATTACAATGGTTATTGGGAAATGAATTCAGAGGACAAGTTTTGTTTTTGGGAATTTGGATCTCTTTTGACCTTTGCCATACAAAAACCAAACAGAGGACTGTTTCTTCTCAAGCTTGTGTCCTCCTCCTCCCTTCCCAACAATTCATTCTTGGAACCCAATTCATGCATCATAAATAAAATAAATCTGCTTCTGCCTATTTGATTTTTGGTTCTAACCCATTATAACAAATAAAGATTACATCTGCCTCCTGGAACCCAATTGTTTGAATTTGATTATATGTAAATATTGTGAAATCTTGTACTGATGGAGGTGATTGAACCGCAGAAGCCAATACGCAATAATAATATATATGGAGGGAGTCCAATATAGTAGTGTGTGTGTGTCCCCCCAATACAAGACCAGTCTTTTCACAATTTCCCATTCACTCCATAGTCATTTTTGTGTTAATCCTGGAAATCCGGATTATTTTAAATATTACGTCTGTGTCTGACATGTTTAGGAATTTTTTCCTCAAAACTTAACTTTGATGGATTTCAAATAATTATTTAGAGATAGTATTTGCTATTTACAAGTTTGAACCTTACAGTTTGATGAAAACTAAGGGCCTGTTTATTGAATTTCCTATCTATTATTTGAAATTTCTCAAACTTTAATTCTTGAACTAATGTAAGAAGAGAGAATATTTTTTTTTATCTCATCTGTACCTCATTGAAATATTGTATATGACTATACATTATTTTTACATTTTGAGTACAGATTGTTTTGAACTCTTAAGATTTCATCTCAAAAAAGTTATAAATCCTTATTATATTCATCAGTTAACTACACCAGAAAGGCTCTTCAGTGATATTTCTATGATTTTAATTATTGTAAGGAATAAATCAAATTGTATAACTTCTAATATATGAGTATTTTGTAAATTTAATAGGGCTGTGAGTCCCTGCTTCTGTTCTATGTATATTTATGGACCTTCATAGTCTAGTAGGTTTTGAACCAAGTAAACAGTAAAATGACTTGCACACTATATATGTATGCAGATCTGTTATATTTGGGCTAAATTAAGAAAAGAACTGACTTGGGTTGGGTCAAAGTGAAGAGCATCAACTATAGAGGTTAGTTCCATAAACCCAAATTCACATGATATAGCCCAATATACTTGTCCAAATTATGGCAGGCTTCAAAATTTATGTTGAAACTTCCACTTAGACTTGGAAATATGGCTAATGATAGTTTTCTTTATCATTAATGTTTGAAATCTAAACTTTCATGGATGCTTCTTTATCATTATGTTGAAACTTGCACATGTATATTTATGGACCTTCATAGTCTAGTAGGCTTAAAAAAAAAAAATCTGGACTTTAATATAAAACTATTATTTGAAGTTGGCCAAGTATGTTTCATTGAATTAGTGTTTTAAATTGCCCCTCAAACTAAAATGAAGATGAACCACCAGAAAACAAAACATAAGATAGAAAGAAAGAATCTTTGAGAGGGACGGAAAGAGACGAGACTAAGCTTTAATATTTGTGTAAACAGAGTTAGTTTGATTTGAAGACAAACAAAAACACCACTTCAGTTCAAACCCCACACTCACTGTCGGCTATCCCCTTGACACGTGTCAGTAGGACTTTGGAAGTTGCTCTGTTTTGCACATAACAAAACATGACCAACGTGCTCAGCTCTCTCACATCCCTCTTCATCACTGCCGATCGATCCCTGGCCCTTTCGATACTTTTTTGTTGTTTACAGAGATGGGTAGTGGTTGGAAAAGCCAAAGGAGGTTGGCAACAAGAGATGTGCCGAAAGGGTGCTTGGCAGTAAAAGTGGGAGAGGAAGAGGAGAGGTTCGTGGTGCCGGTGATGTACATGAGTCATCCGCTGTTCATGCAGCTGCTCAAGGCGGCCGAGGATGAGTACGGCTTCCACCAGAAAGGTACAATCGCCATCCCTTGCAGAGTGGACCATTTCAGGTACGTCCGAGCCATCATCGACCGCGAACACTCTCACCATCACCACAATCATCTCGTCGCCTGCTTTTGGTTAATTTCTTCCAAACATGATTCCGCATGAACAAGACTATTTCATGTTTCTTGTTACAAGCAAAGGAATATTTATATAAATGATAATACTTTTTTTTTCGTTTTGGTTTGGTGTATGTTCAATTTGAAATATTTACAAAATTTATTTGATCAGTTTTAGGATGTAGGAGTTTAATTAATATTATTGATTTATGAATTATTTTCATCTTGGAAATGAAGATTAATACAAATGAGGCCTAAAGTATTGGTAGGGCTTAATTAAACAACTATTTTGCTGTGGTTTTCACTCAATTGTCAAATTTAGATTCAGAGCCAATGGTGGCCGGTTTGATAGAATGGGCGGTGAGCATCATTAACTTTCCATCAACACCTTTTAAGGATTTTATGCTTCTAGGGTAGGTTCTCATTATCTTAATTACTTGACAATAAAAGGATCAATCTTTTTAATTCAAGAAATGTTAAAGGGCAGTAATTAAAACTGCTAGTAAAGGAACAATGGAGTGAGAGATCGTCTGAAAGAGAACTTATTTAACTCATTGACTCGAACAACTGAATGAAACATGTTATCAATATCATATTATAATGACATGTTTGATTACGAAAATCACATTACTATATAATATAATGTTTTTATTGATTTATACATTTTCGTAAGTATTGATTGATAGAGCTAATTTGGTTGGAAAGGTCGGAGCTACATAAGAGCAACGCCAACATGTCGTCGGTGATTTTAGCGACACGTCAGATACAATGGAACCCCTCGACGATCAAATTGGATCTGGCACCAGCGTTTCTGTAGTTCCAAGAATAATAGATCGTTGACGCTTTCATTTGATTTTTGATTTTTTTTTTCACAATCGTAAAATAATAACATTTTATTAACAGATGAGACTGAGAGGATCCACATTTGCTTTCTTCATCGATTTGTACTAGGGTTGCTCTAATTTCGGAGTATTTCCCCAAAAGGCGTGAAGAATGTGTTTATGAGGAATGACACATGCAGTCGCCTCCCAACTATATATGATCATCCTCCCAACATAGTATGTCATTTTCAAATGGCATTGTATGGACTTAAGAAGGCTTTGCGGGCCTAGTATCTCAAATTCAACAGCAAGATGGAATCTGGATACACTTTATCTCAAGGTCTGCACTTCTCATATGACGTGCCTCTAGTTCTACAGGCTTATTTGGATGTAGATTGGGTTGGTGATCTCACAAACTAGGGATCTATTACAAGTTATTATTTCTTCTTTGGAAGAGTAAGAAATAGATGACCATTGCACGCTCCAACACGGAAGCTGAGTATCGAGCCCTTCTTGATACCACTTCTGCACTCATCTGGCTCCATTGGTTGTTCACAACATGAGGGTTGTTCACAAGTGTGCCACTACTATGCATTGTGACAATCACAAGGATGTCCAGATTCCTCATAATGATGTCTTCCATGAAAGAGAGAAATAAATATGCATTTTATGTTTGATTGAACTCTTCATATGTTAAGGAAAGAGTGATTTGTTAGATTTCCGTCGATGCTAGAAGTCGACTCCCTATAGACAGTTGGAGAATCTTTTTTGCCATGGAATTTTTTTTAAATCGGCACTAGGCATTGACGACGAAACACTCCAACTCGTTAACAAAATTTTGCGTTGTCCTCACTCTTACATTTAATTTAAATGTTAGATTTGAGTACTAAAATATAACCTATGGGAAGTAAAGGTTGCATTCTCCATTTTTTCTAAGTCACATCCATGTGAGATTATTTTTTTATAATAAATCAATAGTCCTCTCAATCAGGAAGACCAATTTTAAAGAACGATGTCAAAGCTTGAACTCTCAACTAAAAAACTACACAACAGTGTGGGTGACAGTTACTTCGTACCACATTAACCTAATAATTAATTCCCTAATGAACATCATCACTCAACTGGATAACTCTATTCTGTGGACCAAAATGATATGTAATATCAATTTGATGGTTGGTAAGTGAGGATGATGGGAAAAAATATATCAGAAATTAGAATTGTGGAAAATATGCAAATTGTTGCCATGTCAAATCTAACACACAAATATATCAATATTCCCTCAACTTATGGCGTGTAGCTATTGTCAGAGAATAGACATCCTAAATTCACATTAATTTTAGATCAAATGCACGTGATTGAGTTGTTATAATTATTATTAAAGATAGACTGAAATTCATATCGATAGATATCAATTAAATATTCGTAATATAACATAATATATATAAAATATTGATTGTGTTTGTGTAATCATCCTTTTTCTTTTTTCTGATAATTTTTGTATAATCATCTTGTAATCTTAATTTAATTCTCATTTTATTCAATCTACACCTTATAGATTTTTAAAATTAAAATAAGATGGTAAGAAAAAAAAAAGAGTATAGATAAAAATAAGAGAAAAGTTCTCTATTTTTCAAATAATATCTATCCAAACATTTCTCATTTGATTGGATCAGCATCTTATAGATTTTTAAAATTAAAATAAGATAGTACCAAAAATTGAGAATATAGACAAAAATAAGAAGAAAAATTCTATGTTTTTCAAATAAAATCTGTCCAAGCACAAATTTCTAAGAAAAATATTGAATGCCATATCTGTCAAAATTAATTTAGTCTTTCCATTTGAAACACAAAACTTTAGTTTTTTCAAACTGCTTATATGGGTTTAGTTCATTGAAATTCACTTAATTAGCCATACAATTAATACAAAGAACTTATATAAATATTGATATTATGTGCAACAAGACTTAATCTTATCCTCTAAAATAATGATCATGCCTTGATGGAGACGTTGACTTCGTGTAGGCGATATGAAATAATATGTTGGTTTATAAAGATTGCAATCCACTTAATGATTTGAAAATAATATTTCTAATTTATTTTATTGGAGTTACTTATTTATGTACATGGATGAGGTAATGGGGAGAAGAACATCAATGTTAAACAGATAAAATACCTATAACTTGTTAAAAACAAATCCACAACGTGTTTGCCTGCAAATAAGACTTAATATAGTTTATATATGTGACAGATGACAATATGACATAAATTTAGAACTTAAGTCTACATAATTATATACATTATGATATTGATAAGGATAAATAGGACCACATTTTTTGCAAGGGCTTAAATATTTAATTAGTATATATGGGTGGGGTATTCATTAAACAATACAATATTTGTATAACATCTTGAAAATGATGAAACAACAACTGACCAACTAAGCAGAGCCCTTATGGGCATGGGACAAGCATTTTCTTGATCAAACAACGTTTAGTGTTTAATTCAAACAGTTGGTGTGGGTGTGCTGCTAATCCGTGGATGGATCATCCCATTACCTCCACTTGCTTAAGTACATGAATTTAGCTAATTCGTCTTTTTTTTTCTGTAAAAAAAAATTTCATTCATATCTGGGTGACATTTCTTATCGCTGTCAAATCTTGAGAATTTTAGACAAATAAGGTCTTTAAAATTTAAGGAAATATTCTTAGCTAAAAGCGATTTTCTTTTGAAAAATAATATATATAGGTCTAAATTTGAGGAATTTCTCTTTTGATCCTCATGATCAAATCCTGCTGTTATTATTCGGGGAATTTAAATAACTATGTCTAATAACTTGTCTTATTTATTTTATATACTCCCATCTTTAAAAATTTGAAAAATATACTTCTTATTTATATTAGGACAAAAATACTCTCATTAATGTTTGTTAAATCAATTTTCTCTTTAATATTTACCTTTATTGAATTTTCTTTCTTATTATACCGTTCATTTCTTTTCATTAAGTTTTTTTTGATGA
>JAYMSW010003576.1:0-12026 GCA_036897725.1 Erodium texanum
ACTTAGATCTCGTCGAGTACAATTCGTGTCCTGATCAGAACCAATTCACGGACCACTACAATCAGCAGCAACAACAACAACAATACAGTGTTCCTCAGAAGAACTACACCGGCGACAGTGTAGTCCCGGTCCAGCGCAAAGAGCAGCTTCTGCAGCAACAACAGAGCTTCAATTTAGGAATGGATTACAAGACATCAAAAGCCTACAGCTACAACGTAAGATTTAGATTTCGATTTCAATTACCTGGCTGTTTCGATCTTAAAGTAATGATTTTTATGCCTATCCTGACACGATTACAAATGATGTTTTATGTATACTACCAGGTCTCTGTTTCATCCATGGATGTGGTGGTGCCAGAGCCAGCAATGAGTGACATATCAATTTCACACCCACGACCGCCCAAAGGGACTATCGATCTTTTCTCTGGCCCTGCAATTTCGATGCCAGCACAGCTGACTCCGATGGACAGGGAGGCCAGGGGGCTGAGATACAGGGAGAAGAAGAAGACTAGGAAGTTTGAGAAGACTATAAGGTATGCCTCGAGAAAGGCCTATGCAGAGACTAGGCCCAGGATCAAGGGTCGGTTTGCCAAGAGGACGGAGGCTGAAGTTGATGTTGATCAGATGTTTTCGACACAAATGATGGGAGAAAGCGCGTATGGCATAGTTCCATCGTTCTAAAATTATGGTGGAGGGAGAAGAAGAAGAATGACCTAATTACTGAGAGTTTTATGAATTGTTCTGAAGCTATTAATATTGCAGTCCTTTTCAATCTAGTTGGTTTTTGTTTAACAGGAAACATGTTTTTCTGGTTCAAGCCCCTGCAACATTGTAAATGTGTTTTTAGTAATGAAATTTGCTTCTTCTGTACTATAAAGGTTCTTGTATGAGTACTAATTAGTATTTTAATACAACAATCTGGGTTTGAGCTGAAAGGCAAACCAAGAAGAAAAGGCACAGAGGTCATGACACAAATGTTACACTGACAATGGATGATTAAGAATGCAATTTCACTAACCTTGTCTACGGGGGATAATAAGAAATCACAAAGTCAGCTTCATGCTGTAAATGTTGTTTTCACTAACCTTTAATGATGCATGAAATGTCCATTTATGTAAGATCAGTTGATTCTTGTGCTTTTACTTCACTCAGCTAGTATTTGGGCCAAGATCTGCAAAATCAAAGGCAACAGTGTAAACAAAACCAAATTTTTACCATTTTACTCTTATGATTTCAAGCATGGCCATTGGCACTATTTTCGATTAAGCAGAGAATCAAGCACTCAACAGAAAAATCCACCACTCAGTAAATAGTATTTTCTAGATCCCTTAGTAACTTACATACAGAGTTTTCAAGAACCAAGAATGATCAATTAGTATAATACAGAATGCTGTTGCAGAATCACGTCAGCAACATGAGAACTCAAGTCTAGTCAGATTCGTCAGCCAAATTCAACATGAACTCTACCATTGTGAATGAGGAATGAGGATAGCATTTTTATGAGAATGTCTTCAATTCCGTGTCGTTCAGAAATGCTGACTTACAGCATAAGATTTCCATGCTTTTCCTCAACATATTTCAATCAATGTAACACATGTTTCAGAAGGGAAAAAGCTACTTTCCAGATAACAAGGGCTCTGGTTATGGATTAAGTTCTTGTTACCTAATCTATGCTCTTACTAACTATTATCAAATCTTGACTAAGCTTTCTCAAGTACAGGTCCCACCTGACATGGTGGACCTGGAAGTATCTATTTCTACAACGCCATTTGTCAGTACTGCAAGTATCTATTTCTGCAACGCCATTTGTCAGGCATCTGTGCTTTTTCTCCACTCAGTAAGCACTGAGAACTCAGATTCCATTCATCAATCGTTTACAGTATCTATATGCTATTTTTCTACGTGGAAGTTTCGCATACATGGAAAAAACTCAGGACAACCAAAAACAGGTCCACCCTCATGGTCACCTATGGCGAAAGGAATCAATCTTTAGACCCTTCGAATCACAGTACAGTAGAGTAAGGCTATGTAGCAATTAATGGGGGCGGAACAAGGACAAGCTATGCTAAAGTTTTCAAGTATGTTGCTTTAAAGGTTCACTCCTTATGCTACTTGTGAATTGAGAGGAAAGACAAGCTCAGCTCCAATGTATTGAAGAAACTAAAGATCAGCTCTTTGATCCTTACAAAAAGTGGGATGCACTTTTTTCACTTTTTGAGGGATATGCACATAGAACCCAGAATTCGGCCATGGGAATAACAATGTCCACCCACCTAAAAGAGATACGAAAATATCCTTTGTGCTATCACTTACATATTCAAAACTGTAGTCTGTAGTAAACATTTGACTATATTAGTTCTTTCTTGTCAGCAGATAAGGATGCATCAATCACGCATACAAATAACATTGAACTCCACTGATTATGAAAGCACATAATCAATTTGAGCTTAGAACCATTAAACGCTCCTCGTATACAGATAAGTGAAAACTAACACTGGTAGTGAAATACTTATGTCTCTACATTGTGGCAAAACCGTGTACTATATATTATTCTGCTATCACATCTCTGTTGTCTTTTCGTACCAATTTGCTATCAAGAGCTCGCAAAATAGAAATAGTACACTGCCCTTTTGGATTTTGAGATGCCAAAAGAACCACAAGCTCATGAAGTTCACGTGGAAAAGTGAAAAGTGCATCCACAGTGGCGATCTTTACTAAAAGGGAATTGCACTTTTCACTTTTCTGGATGTAAAGATCATGAGGCTAAGAACACAGCCACAGCAAGTGCAGAGATTTGTGGATGATATCTTCAGGAACTCTAAGCATGTCCTGAATAGAATTGTAGCATGATCCAGCGCATTTTGTCATCTTATAAGCTGGCTCTCAAATATATTCACTCAATATTTTTTAGCATCCTTGCTTTCTATAAAAGAAAGTTTTATATTCACTCTCAGCTTTGTGATAGAGATATCCAGGAAATAGACAAGGTTCAGAGTTGAGATATGCTTCCAAGAGGACTTATAGCAACAAAAGCTGTAGTACCTAAGGATTTTAACGTCCTCACTCAAACCTATTGTTGAATGTATCAGTGTATAAACTGCAAGTATTATGAGGTAATTGCTATTTATATTGCTAAACAGTTTATTCGTCTCTATAATCTAGCATTTGAGCTTAACCAGATACTTTATATATAAGAACATTATATGTATCAATTTTTGCTAACTCTAATCAAGACCACCAACTTTACCAGCACAGAACACACTGTATGCTACAATTCCCAAAGATTAAACTTTACAAGCCGTTGATAAATCTTCAGCATCTTTTCCAGAAAAGGAAACATGTATCTTTATTCTTACAACCTTAATCTTACCAGTGTTTAACCCGGGCTCTACTCCATAAACAAAACCTGTCCATTTCATGGAACTAAAGGAAACAGGGCATATCTGTAGCACACTCTACCAGGAATAGATAATTGCTTCTTGATTGTGCCAGGTTGGCAAGTCCAACAACTGGTCACAGTTGTTTCCTGAATACAAATGTGAAAACTGAAGAGCTAGGCCCAAGGTCAAGCTGTGTGGAGGAACGAAACCAACATGGTTACCGTAACTTCAACAATTGGCCAACAGTAAGGCCCAAAACATTCGGAGTCATTCTAAAAACTAGTGCAATGATAGTAATCATCAGATCTTTCAAGTTTGCACAATTATAACAAGCTAACCAAGAATACATGATTACTTGTCTCTTTAAAATAACTCATGGTTGATAGGAAAATACTAGAATCGGGACTTATTAATTATGTTTCCTAAAAAATTGTTCATCTTAGAAGAGAATAGAAACTTCATGCAGGATGAAGTATATATCATTTCCAATCCAGAGAGGCAGTTTCAAAGACTCTTCTCCCTTCAACCGCTTACAAAAATCACAACTCACTCGACTTGGCGAATCACACGCTTATTTCGGGCTCAAAACGCCACGTACTCAACTGAGCGTGACTTCAGTTATGAAATTACACAGACTAAGAACAGCAACAACACAACAAACAAACCAAGCTAAACCCATTTTACAAAACCGATAAATTTCTTATGACGAGTATCAATCATTCGTTCCTAGACTTCCCAACTAGCTTATAATCACATTTTGCACTTTCCTAGAGTTCCTGGTTCCATGCTTTCATTTTCACAATTCATAAAAGCCTGCATAACAGTTACAGAATCAACTCCGAAAAAGCTAGCATGCTTATCTCAATCAGGATAGCATAATAAACACAAAAATAGAAGCAGACTTCCACACACAATAAATGAAGAAAAAAAAAATAACAGTAGTGAATTGAGGAATCCAAATAAAGCTGGGTTTGGGAGAGTGTACCTACAATTTTTTTATAACTTGGATTCTCACAAATGAAGCTTCTTAAACCACCAACACATCAATCCAAACCTGCCCAATAAAAAATAATCAGAATATTAGTAATTTAATCAAAAGCAATTAGTACATTTCTTTGTCACTGTAGGGACACAATGAATCTAGGATCAGAGCAACAAGGATGCAAAATAGAAAAACTGTAGATACTCACAGCATTTGATTCTCTGAATGTGATAAGGGTTTCTGAATCTGGATTAAAATGCATGATTATATAAAATTAGAACACATATTCTATTGAACATGAGGATTTCTACACTAATTGTTCAAAAAAAAACTAAGAAATTAAGAGAATCGAACAAGGCCGTACCAAAGGAGATTCTGATGGCTAACATAACCACACCCCAAATCTCTTGGAGGAAGAACAGGAGCAACTGTCATTGTTTTGTCTGTGTTCTGCCGAACACATGGATCGTGTACGACGTGTCTAATTTTTATTTGTCTGTTATTTTAAAGAGGGAAGGGTAGCGGGTAACTGACTGAAAACCCCCGATAATATAATTCTGGTGGGCAAGCCCGTGTTGAGTGCTTGGGCCCAGTGTATGTGGCTTCAGATGAATTCTGATGGGCCCATTAATATTCAATAATTTATATCCTTATGGTATGTGCGTTCATAAAATACTATATAGTGATAGTTAATTAAATAATAAATATATCTCTGATGGTGAATTGATCATTCTAAAGATGGTTAATAATACATCACAAATAGTATATAATGTCCTATAGTGAAATTGATGGGCCAATTGACCTACAAAACATTACTCTTGTATTTTATTCCAAAAACAAAAAATCAAGAGAAGCGGAATATCATACATCCGTAAAAAAAAAAAAAAAAAAATCTAAGTTTCTGTTTAATATATTAATTATAAAGATATTGAATAGTTAATTGCAAATATAAAACAGTAACGATATAAACTCCAATTTTAGTTGAAATAATAATTTTTATGGCCGGGATTGAATAAGCGTGTGGAAAAGAGAAAATTCTGTTTCGCTATCATAGATACTCTTATTCTTACCAAAATTTGATCTTTAATAATTAAGAAAAAAATATTTTCTTATCTATTAAGCTGATCCCAAATAAATGAATGCATAGTTTTAAAGGATAACTACAAGCAACGTTAAACTAACCTGAATTTGTAAAAACTAACGGTGTTCTATTAAGTTTGCGAAAAACAATGGTAAAAAAATTATCCGTTTACAAACTGACTAACCCTATAGTTTTTGTACGAAATGACAATTCTACCCCCCCCCCGATTGAAGGGTATGATATTTTAGGGTTTGATTTGGGTAAAATGGTAATTTTTGGGTTAGATTTGGGAAAAGAGTAGTTTATGATTTGTTATTTAGGGTTTGAATAGTGTAGGGTTTACTTTGGGAGATGGGTATTTTGGGGATTTCAAACAAAATTGGTCTGAAAACTATCAAAGTTAACGGATTGTAAATAAAAAATTTATTTACCATTGTTTTTTACAGACTTAATAGAACACCGTTACTTCTTATGCATATTTATTCGAGGACCGTTAATTTTTTACAATTAACCCTAGTTTTAATTAGTTGACAAGTATCTATCCATACACATGTAATAGTTGGTGGGTATATGCACATAAAATAGTTCATCATAATCCTTCTAATCACCTTTTCTTAATCCTAATCATAAGTTACAAATCCATTACCCATTGATTTATGTGTGGATATATACCAACTTTTTCCCTATTCTTTAAGGGGTGCATCTATTCTCATTGTTGTTATGTTTAAGCAGTTTATTAAACAAGAGATATTGATATACTTTTTAAATCCAAGACCAAAATAAAAATTATCCTAGTACATGATTTGTATCACTAAAAATTTATAATTCCCATAATACACTAAAATAATAAAACCATTAAGGCCTCTGTTGTTGCTTATCTATCGGTGAGAAGAGAATAAGGAATTGGGTTGAGTGTTGATTAATTAATTAGAGCTAATTAAGGCGCGTAATTGGATCACGCGAGAGCCTATTAACCTATAATTAAACATAGAAAGCTAATTAGAGAAGAATATGAATCACTTAAGAGAACACGTTTAGTGGGTCCTTAATTTGTTTTAGTTAAAAAGAATTTGGTGCATAAATTCTAATAAAACCCATTTCTTCGTTTCACATTCATCTCATTACCTTTTTCGTTGGTTGTCTCATTCACTTAACATGATTTTCATTACATTTGATTATTGGATTTAACATGTAATAAACACTAACACGAGGTTCTTTCCTCTTAACTAATTCATCTAGTGACTCTAAGCATATTTCGAATGTTCTTGTTTTTGTATATGCACACTTTCACAACATCGAACATGCTTGTAATTGTTATCTTATTTACTTATTTTATTCATGTGTGTGACTCGTTTATTAAATCAATTTTAGTTGGTTAAGACAAATATGATCGATAAATAGGTTGAATATTTGAATTGTAATCAGTCGCTTGTTTACGAATAGGTAATGTCATAGTAGTAGGTTTTTTTTTTATAGTATAAATGTCATATATTCTATATAAACTATGAAGATATACATGTTGAACAATTGATCGTGTAAGACAAGATAGTAATATTAATTATAAACTCTATGTTAGCTTACAAACTTTGGGAAAATCATAATTTTTGCGATCAGCATTTAATAAGCATACATTGCGTACTACTTAAAAAACAGATCGGAGTAGAAGACACACTAAATGGACACATAAAATAATTGAAGACAAATAATTACAGATAACCCAAACAATCGCAAATAACTATAATTGCCATCCCTATTAAGAATGATCCCTACCGGTAAAAATACGTCTCTCAACTACTGAATCAACCTTAATAAATTGTTAAATCGGAAGTATAACTAGTATTTATATAACAATAAAATCATTGATAGTCGTGAGTAAAGTAATAAAGACATCATGCAGTAAATATAAGATCTATTAAGACATATTTTAGAATAAAAATAGAATATATTTAGGGTGCACGTCTACACAAGAAGCTTCTAAACCACATAGAAGGGGAGAGTAATAGTGAAGCAAAAACAAAAGAATATAAACCATATTTTACATTAATTAAAAAGGTGCACAACATGATTTAACAAAGACTATCTCTTAGAAACATCATGTAGCAAACCAAAGCTTCTTTATCCTCATCCAATCACTGTGGAACCTCAAATCCACAACCCAACTTTTTCACTATAAATACAAAACAACACAAACCCACCTCCTCAAACCCCCCAAAACAAGAGACAAGACACACACATACACAAGCCACGATATGAGTCACACAATTGCAAGAAGCAACAACTCCACAGCGGCGGGTCCGAGCACTCTGACCCATCTCAACTCTCCGATCCCATACCTCTTCGGAGGCTTGGCTCTCATGCTTGCCCTCATAGCCTTGGCATTGATCATTCTTGCTTGGTCGTACCGGACATACGAGGACGAGGAGAACAAGCCAGCCAAGAAGGTTGTGGAGAGTGTTGACGATGATTGTGAGCCCAAGGTTGTGGTCATCATGCCCGGAAACCTCAACCCGACCCACCTCGCTAAACCTAAGCCCGTGGGTTCTTTGGTTCTTGGTAAAGATGACAAGTCTGGTGATTGTGTTCCTTGCGGCGATGAACAAGTTTGATGCGGGTTTGCTTGGATTTTCGGTTTTGGTTTTTGGGATTCTTTATAGCTTAGCTTCTAGTTCTTGTTTGGATTCCGGGAAAGTGTATATGTGAAGAGTCTATATGTTATATAAAGTATAATTAGTGACCTTAATTTTTGGTCTTTCTTGATTTTCAATTATTTATTTTCTTAATCCGAGCAAGATAGTCTTTCAATGGGAGCAATTAAGAACTATGTGGAAGAGACAGTTGTCTTACAACTTCTAGACTCGATGTGAATAATAATTTGTTTTGAATGAACATAATTTACATATCGATTGATAACCAAACTTGACAGTATAATATATGTACACCAACAACGTAGTAAGTACTAAGTATGCATCTAAGTCAGATGCGGGTAACACTTTATTGTTCACACCAAAACTCGAACTCGGATGACTATGAGAGAACACAACACCCTCAACCACTAGGCTAATCATGATGAGTAAATCATATCATTTTTAGTTTTGAATGATTATAATAAACAGTTGTATATTGTCTAACAATCAAATCGGATCATACATCGCAATAAATTCATCCTATTACGATTCAAACATTACTAATAAATAAATAAAACTCCAATAACTAGTGAGTTTATCAGGATTAATTATTTTAGTTTCTTAATAGTTTTTCTCTGTCTTTGAGATAGTGAGAAAATGGCACTAAGGTAGGAAGTGAAAAACTACCTGACTAATTAACCCGAAAAATTAACACTAATCACGTTGAAATGGCATCTCATTGTGTAGTATTGAATATTATTTTAGTGAAATTAGGCAGCTATCTTTTGACAAAAAGAAGCTGTAGCTTTGTTATATTATTGGAGTTCGTGGATTAGGTTAAAGGATGTGACGGCTCGAAACTGTAAATCGATTGATATTGGATGACTTGGAATAAATTGTACAAACTCACCGCATTTTCATATAATCTGCAGTTTATTTAATATAAAACATAAAGTTACGTAGATATTTATTTACTGACAATATTATTTTATACATATTTACCATAAGTTTAACAAAAAGAAAGCTGACATAATTTAGAGTTAATTCACAAGTGAGTGTCACTCTCACATACTATATATTCGGAATTAAACAAAGAATATAGATAATTATTTAATTAAAAGAAACCAAGTAAGTGGAGACCATGTCATCTTTCCTTGAGTGGGAGACAAGAGAAATGATCATTTCCACCATAATTTAATATTATATTAAACATTTTTGTTGTTGGTTTTTGATTGAAAGTTCATAGAAATTGACCTCAATTTAATTAATTGATAATGATAATGGTGAAATATGATCTCATCTCTCACTGCCTCCTATGGAGGTTGAGCAAGTTGATTAGGGTGTCTCCCCCGCCGTCAACCACCACCCAATGGAATTGCGCCGCTCCTCCATTTAAAAAAAAAAATCAAATTGATAGATATTTTACTTATTAAATATTTAGACAAGTTACTGTATTAATTATTCTATATTATTTTCGTTGCATAACAATTTTGATCCCATTCAATTAAAAGTGTTTGCATAATCTTAATATTTCCGGGCTAAAAACCCACGTGTTATTATTATTTACGTGGAGGCATGTGTAATAGGTATTTTTTTCTTTAGCTCGACTTGCATGTAAACTATGTCACACATCTCACAAAATTATAGTTTTTTTTGTGTATGTTTTACATTTCATATATGAAAAATGTGGATTCTTTATTCATTTTTCGATAAGTCTTTTATCTTATAAATTTAAATTTTTACATAATGCCCAGACACATCATTCCCTATACAAAATAACACATAATATACATTATTGATTTATTTTGGCATATATAATATACACTATTTCCATTTAACTTGCAAACACATAAACATGTGAATTTTTAAGTGGCCTGTCTTGACTTTAAATCCACAGATTTTACGTAGCCTGGTTTTAATCTTCTAGACAACAATTAACACACGGTTTCATCGTGAATCCATTTAGTTTAATTTGTTTTTTAAAACGTGTATTTTTTTTTAATACAATTGAAACACTCAACACATATCGTCCACTCAAACTCAACAATTGTCTCCAGGGCTTGACCAAAAGCACACAGAATTAAATTAGCCGCAACACATGTCGACATCATTAATCATAATCCTTTGTGTTTCTTCGTCAAATTTGAAACACTTTCTTTCTTGTCCACATTTGACAAAAATAGACAAAATCTTAATCATGGGTTGGTGGACGCTGCGAATCGGAGACGCACAAATATGAAACAAGATCTCGTGATTAGATATTGTGATAATAATAATGTTTAATAATTGACCGTGAAATAAAGCTATCTCTTTTGTGGCACCAAGTAATGTTGGAGCATAACAAAAGAAAACCCACTTCCAGTATAAAGATATGTATCTCGTGGTTTTAATTTAATGTTCCAAGGAATTTAATTAATTAGAGGACATTCCATTTTCATAATTTGGACAAATGAATTTGGTTACCTATTATCAAGAGTGTGTATTGTCTTCTTTGTAAACATATTGAATTGTTTGATTTTTTATTTATTTAAATCAAAGGTTATTTTAAAACTAAATTCTAATGTAATACAATAAATAAATATGTATAACTGTTTAGACGAATCAGAATGATAAACTTTGTGTTCGTTCAGTTTTAATGATAAACGAGTCATGATTTTATATCGAGTTTTAATTATCTTAACTGGAACAAATGGATAATATATACGACAATTATATATTCTTCATTAATCCGACATACATCACGTCATACAATGATATTAATTCTTTTATAAGCACTTATTTCTCGATAATAAGAATCTCAAGTCCAGCTCGCTTTTCATCCGAACCAATTTCGTTTTGTGTCAATCATTTTCTAAACTTCAATGTACAATACTAAAAATCTTATCCACTTCATATCCCACGACAATGTAGAGAATAATTTCATATGATTATCAAACTTGTTTCTCGTGTGGATGCTTATTCGCAATCTAGATCAAGAGATCAAATTTGAAATGACCTAGGTCGTATGATACGATTGATCGGGGTTTAAATGAAATGGACGGCCATGATAAGTATTCTAAACGTGGATTAATTATCCACCTTTATTATTTAATAGAGTTCAATTCATCTAAGCTTTGCCAGTTGCCATCAACAAGTTGTAGAAAATGGGCCATTTAGCAACCACCTCCATATCCATCTTCAAGCCACCTTTCACATATGACTCCATAAAATCAAAGAGAGAGAGACAAAGGGGAGTGGAGTGGCTGCTTTCAGGAGGAAAATAAAATTATTTGGGTCCTTTGTGTTCCCTTTTTCTTTGTCTATGGGACCTTTTAAGTTATATTCCACAACCAAGGTTGTGAACAAGTCTTCCCAAACTCTTTGTCCGGCTGGCAAACACTTAAACTTGAGTATATGAGATCGGTGTTTGAGTCTCAACATCGATATCTTTTACACAATTACGTCTTATATTATCACATAGTGTATTTGATGTGATGACTGTAGTTGTTAGTGTTAGACTATTGACTGTAGTTATGTTATAGTATGTTCTGACCTCAAGAGTCTGTAGTGTTGATCTAATAATGTACGATCATCGATTAATATACACAATATTTCTAAAAATAATAATTTAAAAATGCTTACTAAATAATATAACATAACTCGTTTGATTTCACGTACGTTTAGTATGACATATGGTTTATTCATTATGATTTAGATTTTGTTTATGTTAATTTATATATTATTAACCTAGTTTTAGTTTTGATTTTGGAATTTTTTTTTTAAAAAAATATTGCCACATATATTATATATCAAGAAGAGATATACATGACTACTTTTGAAACGACCAAGGCAATAATCATCACAAATCTAGACATGGTGGGAACAAAATTCCTGCAAACCGTTGCTTTAAACCAGAGTAGACCTAACAACGAGGACCTAAGGCGCAATAGATGCGCATCTAATCCAGCCGAAGCTAACACC
>JAYMSW010003577.1:0-12026 GCA_036897725.1 Erodium texanum
TTTTGTTTGCTCAGTTTTGGAATCAACTTTGTATACGAAAGAAAAGAAAGAACAAAAAACTAGAAGATCTAATGACAACTTTTGAAAATTTGAAAGACTTTGGAGGGTACTTTGGTCATTTATCATTAACAGTAACAGAAAACATAACGGTGAAAAATTTAGAAACTTAGGGTATCCGCGCAATCAAAAAATATATTAGGTGTAGTCATGTGAAAAAGGCGACAACTTAAGGATGGTCAGCCGTAATTAACCCTTTAATTAATTCGATTAGGTTAGTAGAATGAAAATTTAATTATGATGGTAGAATTTGAAAACAAAAATTCATTGTGTGTATTTTTCTTAACTTAAACTTTTAGGGCAAAATCATCTTTTGGAATAAATTGACACAAAGTGCAACAAAATTTAAGTTCAAGGCAACAACCCGCAATGATTTAAAGATAAGGGTACCAACCAGCAAAAAAATTATAGGTCAAGGCACTTTTTTGCCATTGTCCCAATATTATATGAAGATTATCAGCCTGCTGATAAAATTACGCCTACCCACAGTCTTCAAAATGCTACAGTTAACAAATTGAAAGGTTATGAGATTGATTGAGGCTAATGTCTAAAACTCAGTGTAGAACACAGAAAGACAACTTTTTGCCAGTGGTTATTGGGTTTGGACTGGAAATAACGATCTGATGGGTTGTAGATTCAAATTTAAGCAAGACTATATTATACCCATAATGGCAATACAATATGGATGATATTGGGGAATTCACTGAACATAATACCTCATGTGGATATGTTAACGAGGAAGCAAATATTTTGGAAACTGATGACGCAACAGCAACATCACATGCACCGAGTTTATCCATTGTGGTATTATCTGATATATAAGAACATGTAAAATGTTATGATTTTGATTCCTTTTATGTGAGCACATTAACTAATCAATAAAACTACCTCGACTGGCTAAATACATTTTGATTTTCTCATAAGCTGGAAACTGGATAGCAACATGACTAACACCAGCCAAAGCAGGCACAAGTCCACTGTTCATGCAAGGACAAGGATCGCAATCATATTTGCAATAAGAGTTACACACTATATAAGAGTAATATTAATGATAAGTGATGCTTGCCTGTATAACCCACGAATTCCTTCCTCGTGGGCTATTCTCTTCAAGGCAGAAAATGTACCCCTGTATGGCACAATACCTGCTCTCATTCCTTGGGTCTGTGGGTGAAAAAAAAAACACAATAGGAAAGGCATGTGAATACTTAAAGCTTAAACATCAGTTGGACAAGCCAGCATTAAGAATAACAACAGTGGCATACTTATTTTTCATGCACTATTTTTGAAAAATAAAACAAGACGGGAGTTAAGATACACACTTGAAATCTTGTCTTCACAACCCAAAGAGGATTTATAGCAGTAGTGGTAGCAGATCCAGCACCCACTGCAGCTAACATATTAGCACCAACTGATAGGTTTTGACTATCCCCTACAAGATACATCATGAACAGGAATATCACACAATTTAAAAGCAGAGAAGGGTAAGAGTTTACGAAGTTTTGAAAGAGGGGTTAATTAAAAGGCAGAATTGAATAGTAAATCATTTTCTGTTTCATTCATAGTGAAAGTATAGGATGTAAACTGACCATCAGAAGAGAGAATGCTTTTAAACTGATCATACATTGTAAAATAAACCTGCAAAATTTACAAGGTCATTTGAGCAAAAAATAACTATGATACTTAAGTAGTGTAACTGGGCAAAAAAGGCATTGTGTAACGAAAGCCAATACTATGAAGTGCAAAGACATGAAGTTAACGAAAGAACAGAATATCATAATGCAAAATTGTAATCTAATCAAGTTTCAAACATGCTTATTTTGTATGCTAAAATTAAAGAACATCAGCACAATGTTCCAGCAAAATATAATGAACAATTGTGGTGAAAACTGTAACTGCCTTGAAAGCCATAGCCCATTTAGCTGATAAAATAATAAATTAATGAATCGATCTCAGGTTACTGAACATTGTAAATGGATCATCTTCATCATTGTCATTATCAAAACAATCTTGTTCACTTTCATGGCTGTATTAACTCACTACAAAAAAAATATCATCGTGAACCCCCATAGACATGTGACTGTAACAAAAGAAAAGTTGTGATGAAATCCATTTACAGGCACAACAGGCATTGGCTCTTTTTCTTTGGATATCAACATTGGTATAATATATGTACGTTATTTCCATATTTTTGTAAGAAAAAACACCAGTAACAAGAAGCCAGAACATATAAGAAACATGACTCACGGCCCAGTTAGGAAGTAATGCCAGCACAGTGGGAGTAAGCCCATGATACATACCATGGAATCCCTCTTTCTGGAATATCTGTTTCAAACTACCAATTATAAGACTGCCTGATAGAATAGAAAAAAAAATGTCAGGGAGCTATTATGTCATAGGAAACTCAAACTCAAAAGCAGTCATATAGATTCCTGGTATTGACACCGAAATTGATCATTAAGTCTCAGTCTTGTATATTACATATACTGCAAAAGGGCATAGCAACAAATGATCCAGGTCCTAGTTCTAGTTCTTGGAAGATTATTGATCCTGTTCCATAATCCATTGTTTTTGCTAATAAGTAAATAGGCTAAGTAGCTATGGAGAATATATGAATGCCAATGGAATTGACAACGTAGATTGATGAACTCCACAACATCCTACAATCTAGTGAACAAATTGCAATCCAATAAACATAGTAACAAATATCTCCATGGACGTAAGAAGAAGAAAAGAGTTACCTTTAAGACGGCCATTAGCGAACTTTGGCAGGCCATGGACCTGAAGCCTAGTCTTGATGACATCTAATGGGCACACAAAGGTGGCTGCAATAGCACCTGCAAACAACACCGGCTCAATTGTGAGAAAAAACGAAAATGTCATTAATCGAGAAGAAGGGGAAGGCAAAAGAAAGCATGGGAATCACCAGCAGCTGCACCGGCGCCGGCATTGCAGAGAATTTCTCTGGGACTAGGCGCATGGGACTCGCCAGCCATTGTTGAGGCAGGAGCTTGGGAAATGGACGGAGATTGGAGCGGAATCACGTGAATCCTCTCTGGGGAGGTAGGTTGCAGCAGAGAACCAGAGACGCATGGCAGGTGAGAAGGAACAGGTTCCCCTTTCTCGGTACAGCCGTTCCCCGATTAGATCGGAGTCGCCGGAGCCTGCAAATCTGATCGAGAAAGCGAGAGGTGGAAGATCAAACCGACGTGAAAGGGAGAGGAGAAGAAGAGTCAGCGGGTATTGTAGAGCTTCGTTTCTGTTTCATCGTCCATTGTTGCTCCTCTCGTCGTTCTCTGCTGGACCGATTCGCCACAACAGGGTCTCTTCTATTGTACTTGACGTAATTACCGAATTTAGTTTATATATTTTTGTATTAAATGCGTATAGCCCATGACCCCGACTTGAGGTCGAGGCTCGTTGAATTGGGCCTGTTTGGGCCCACTTGTGAGAGTTGATGCTCTGTTACTGTTACGTCTCTTTTTCTAGTCGGTGGGTTAGATATTGACATATTGTCTTGTCTTCCAATGATGTGATTAGGACTGAATTGTCCTCAATCCTCTGTTTTTTTTTTATATTTATAAATATGATTAGTTATTTTCCTTTTTTTTTTAGTTTAATTTGAGTGACTTGACACAATGGAATGTAATAAAAGATCTTTAACATATTATTATTTATACTCAAGGCCGAGATTTCATTTAAGAGAATTCGAAGTTCTATACTCATTTACTGATTAATCCACTTAATCTACCTAAACCCTGTGAAATCTCTTGGCCAAGAAATGACGGCAATGGCCCTGCTCTTGAGCTTATATTACGTTTATAGCGCGCATCATTGGAGACTTTGGAGTTCTGAATCCACGTGACCAGAGGATAAGAAGAAGGGTTCCTCTTTTGGTTTGTTGCCAAAAATAACAGGGCAGACACTGCGTCTATGCCTTTTCCTGGATAAAGAAACGTGATAAAATTACCTAAATACCCTTTCACCAATTTTTTTTTATTATTTATTCAATAAAAAATAAACCGGATATTAATATACTATTGACATGACAAAAGGTTGCAATGCTACATGCATTTTTCTTTCATATAGTTGCTTGATCGTCTAGATATGACCAAGATAAAAACATCTTAAAGATTTAATTGGTTGAGAGATATGTCTTTACCTTTTAACCGCAGGGGATATCTTTTAAGAATTTATATTTAATCATTTTTATCCTATATAAATGACAATTAAGGGATTGTTATCTTCTTGATACTATAAAGTTCCAATTTGAATTACTTGAATTGTCAATTTTGTTTTTCTTAACCATACTAAAAATAGAAGGAAAAGGATAAAATGTAATTAATGCAAATCAAATAGTCCTTATGTGTCAATCTGGTCAAGCTGTCCAAATATGCACTATACCACTGAAAGCGTCAGGTTTTTATTCTTCTTGAAGCTACAAGAACCGGAGAGAGAGAGAAAGAGCTTTACAGTGGCAGTGCAGAGACATTCACACAAACACTTGATGGGCATGGCTATGGCCTCTCATTTCCTCTCAAAATTTATACTTTGAAACCCTACTAAAAACCCTTTTCACCTTTACCCAATTCAGTGCACTTCAGTTTCAATCGATCCGAGAACGATTCAGCTCCTGCCTCTGATCCCAGTTATCGAGTGATTTCAGCATAATGTCCAACTCGGGAGGCTTCGCCGTGGCTCGGACTCACGGCTCCGACCGATTCTACAACCCGCCGGCGATGAGGCGGCTCCAGAGGCAGACACCGAGGGAGGACAAGCGGCCCGACTCGGCGGTGAGCCTGACCGACTCGAGCGAGCTCGGGACATTCTCCAACCCCAGGCTCGATTCCGTGTGCTCGGCTTCCCCAACAGGGCAGCAAGCGAATTCCACCAACTTGGATCGGCTCATGGAATCGGTCACTCCTTTTGTTCCGGTTCAGTACTCTGAGGTACTGTGAAAACTCGGGCTCCGTTTGGTTGCCGGCAAATCGTTATGGAAAATTTATGTTTAACTTAAATTAGCATCTCTTCACCCCGACAATGGAGCACGAAATTGGGTCTTTTTGTTTGGCTGGGTTTTTGCCATTTCATATATTGTTCACTCATGTTTGGCTGTGGAGGAAACAAAAGAATGATCTTGAACTTGAGATGGCTTTTTCTTTGATTGAGTGCATTTCTTTTTGTTTCTTTCATGTGAATTAGTATCTGAATCAGACCATTGTGATTATACAAAAACAACATTTAATCAGGACATGAGAACATGGGTGTAGGCTTCTTTGGAATTCTCATTGCCATAAAACTTGATAAATTTTTGCAAGATTTCGATGTATTAGCTTTACAATTTGGGTATTGGGTTTAACAGATTTACTTTGGTTTGTTTTGTGGAATGGAAATTTACCTTCTATAGCCCGGTCTCAGCTCGTACCATTATAAATGTTTATGTAATTGAACATCAAATATGACATTAACTTCATTTCGTGATTACAGGTGAGGAAGTGGGCATGGAGAACTCGTGAAGCTGATAGGCAACCATTCTTTTCCCTTGGGGATTTATGGGAATCTTACAGAGAATGGAGTGTTTATGGGGTGGGAGTGCAGCTGTTATTGAATGGAAGTGACTCCGTTAACCAATATTATGTACCGTCCTTATCAGGCATCCAATTGTATGTTGACCCAAAGAGGCTGAGGTGAGTTCTTTTGTGCTTTTTGCTAATGTGTGTTGTCATAGATAGGGAATGATATATGCTTCATTTGCTAATGTTTATATCCTCCAACAGGATTAATGATATTTGTACTTCTCTTGCCTCAACCAGTTGTTGTTTCAAATACTTAACCTCGAGTCACTCATCCAGTGAACAATAATAAATGTTGTAACATTGAAGGCATGAGTCTGCATTCCTTGTGCAAGTAATATATAAATACATATATTTTTAAATATACATGTTTGTTTTAGTAGCTTTGGCCTTTGTGTGACATTAATACGTCCATTAGCTGAGTTATTTACTGACATGTAAACTTTTAAGCCACATTTTTCATAACCACCTTCATTTGAGACTTCCACATCTTAGTTCACGATTATGTCTTTCTTTCTTTAGTTGTCCACATCTGCTAATTGTTTCTACGTGCAATAAATGACAAATCTTTCTTATTTTGATAATGTAGTGGGCTTATGACGTCTTGATTAGAACTGTATCTGTCAGTATGTCACTTCCATTTCCTTTCCTGTTGTCCTTCATCTATAGGTGTCCCCCTTTTGGGTTGTAAGCCTTTTTTGGTCTTGTCGTCCCTTCTCGGGATCTCAGGCCATTTATAAATTTGATTTTTGCTGATCAGAAAAAAAAAAGTATATCACTATCATGTTC
The DNA here is from genome assembly GCA_036897725.1 of Erodium texanum. Taxonomy (NCBI): domain Eukaryota; kingdom Viridiplantae; phylum Streptophyta; class Magnoliopsida; order Geraniales; family Geraniaceae; genus Erodium; species Erodium texanum. Next base: position 6,417 of record JAYMSW010003577.1, read on the forward strand.
TGCCAACCCGTTGTGACGGATTTTGTTTCTTTTGCTATGGTTTTGGTTTTCAATATCAAGAAGTTATGTTCTTGTTATTTATTCTAAATTTAATCTTGACCAAGCTACATTTTAGAGCAAAAATTATGAAAATAGGTGGAGAGAAGGGAAAATCAGTGCAAGAAGTACTACAAAACAACTTTTTGGTCTTTGTGAAGTCACCTTGTGAGGACTGAAACTTGAGTGTAGATAGGCATTTTTTGACCTCTTAGTTCTTTGTTTTGCTTCACTAATTTCTGAATGGATGAAACAATTGGTTAACGATGGGGAGGTTTTCTAAGGGATTCTTCTCCTTTTCTTTTCTTTTAACCGAACATTGTCTGAAGATGACTCAGCTGAAAATTGATTTACATAAATCTAATTGGTTCAATATGGTTTCTCATTTTTCATTTCTTGCATCACTTTGTTATGTTGAGCTTTTCTTTTTATCAGATGTTATGTTGAGCTTGTTTCAAGCTTCTGTGCACTTGAAATATTTTATGTGAGATGCTCAGTGGCCATTGTTTCTTGTGACTTACAGGAGGCCTAGAGAGGATAGCAGTGCTGAACCTTTGAGGAAGACTAGCTCTGGCAGCAGTGTTTGTGAAGCAGAAAGACATGCCGAAGGTGTTGTGGATCGAAAATGGGTTCAGCACAATCTGAATGCAAACTCTGAAAAAATGAATAAACTCTCAATGACAGATAAACCTCCCATGAGTTCATCCAGTGATGAAACTGAGGTTTGCAACTCAAATAGGTCGCTTGTATTTGAATATTTAGAACAAGAACAACCCCATCATCGCCAGCCTTTGTATGACAAGGCAAGTGTTTGTGCATGCAGAGTATTCAATTTTCTTCTTCTCAAGATCGCATTCCTGACCCTTTTTAACCTTTCAGGTTTTGAATATTTTATCCCAGTTTCCAGAGCTTAGTATGTACAGGAGCTGTGATCTGTTGCCTTCAAGTTGGATATCTGTGGCTTGGTACTTTCTCATTTACTTAGGACATCGAGATTTTGTATTAGCTTTTATTAGTTTGATACTGAAAACAAATCATCTTTGATGCAGGTATCCGATATACAGAATACCTATGGGCCAAACCCTACAAAATTTGGATGCTTCTTTTTTAACCTTCCATTGCTTGTCAACACAAAGTAAAGGTATGCCTCTCCTTCTCTTAACATTCAATATCATTTTTCTTAGGGTTAATCCTAGATAGTTATTGTGTACTATACATTTTCTTTTTTTGCACATAAGTATCCCCAACTTTAAAATGTTATTTACAACTATCTAAACTTTCAAAAATTGCAGATAGCTCTTTATAGCCGAAAATGACGAAAATGCACCTACACTATAATATTAAAAAAGACTCCATAACTACCAAAAACATTTTGATTAGACGTCGAAAACGGTTGAGTAGATGTAAAAAGATTCCTTAAAAGATAATTTTTTTTAAAAAGACGAAAAAATGTATTATTTTGAGATTAGGGTCAAGGGCATTTTTGTTATTTTTGGTGAGCGACTATTTGAAAGTTTAAGTAGCTGCAAATAACGTTTCAAAGTTGGGGATAGTTACGTGCAAAAGGAGTATAGTATGCAAAAATTATCTGCAAGTAACCCGTTTTCTTAAAACTATGGCAATTTCATTGTTCCTCTTAAGACTGGTACAGGTGAAGGGAAGCCGCAGCAACCCCATCCCTGGAGTGGTAGGAAGGCCCATGGAGTTGGTGCATCTTCGGAGATTTCACTGCCTGTTTTTGGTCTGGCTTCCTATAAGCTGAGAGGTTCAATTGTGACTCCATGTGGATCCAATGAGAGCCAACAAGCAAACACTCTAATGCAAGCTGCTGATGATTGGCTCCGGCGTTTGGATGTCAATCTTCCTGATTTTCAGTTCTTCGCGTCCCACAGCCCACAGTGGAGATGAGATGACATCAACATGAACTAGCAAGCATTAGATGCGTCTGGAGTCTTGGAAGGAAGCAAAACCGTACTGATAAATAGCTTCGCCTGAAATTGGCCTTTTTGTCCCGTCCTAGTGCCTTGCCTTGGTTTGCAGCCTTGAGACGAAGAACCAAAAGTAGAACTAGAAAGTTAGGTGCTTATATTATTATATTATGGAAGATACAAAAGAGAAGGATTACAGATGTTATCAAAATAAAAAGAAGAAAAGGAGTCGCAAAAACGAATAGTAGAAGTGTTTTCCTTACATTACTCGGTCGTGTTATTTAGTATATGCGATCTATTTTTCTTTTCGTTAATATCTCAAAAAAGAAGATTGAAGTTACTTGGAACTCCCTTAAACATTTTCACTTACTGTTACTTGGTGCACAACACAACGATCTACTGTCGATTAAGTGACGAATTGTTCCAACCAGTCGTTGGATGCGTTCGGCTATTTTAACAGAGTATGGAATCATCCACATATACGTCAAGGCCATTGACGATTTTGTCTCCTCCACCAATCAATTGGCGTCCATTGTTAACCATCAATTATTAAAGTGTTACGGTCTTTGGCCTTGGATATGGGTAATGGGTTTTTAAAGCGATCGAATCGACGTTATTTTTGTAGGTGACTGTGAGTAATCAGATTTAGCTGATATTTTCTGATGCTTTATTTGATTATAATGTAGCATTTAAATACACCAGCTACAACTATTAAAAGGAAATAGTGGAGATATCCATCTCTGTAACTATGGAAACTTAAAGATACTATTTCTAAATAATACTATAATTGATTATCAAAATACTTATGTTGATTCCTTTTTGTTCTTGTTTACCGCCATTCCTTCTTTCCATCTTACTTCTCTTTCCTTTTTCCGGTGGTCATTGAGGTGGCATGGAGATGATAACATCATCCCGCCCTTTGAGAATGTGACTGACCTCTGTCGCGAGTGCCGAAAACTATTATATATTTCTTGTGCATTCGAGAAAGCCAAGGACTGTTCCTCCATCTCCCGATGCTTGGCTTTTGATATAGGTAATGAGTCCTTAAAGCCATCCGTTTCGCCTTCTCCTCTCGGTAAGAACCCACGAACTCATCGTACTTCTCTCGCAAGAACCTTTCCTCCATATCCCTATGCTCTGATACCGATCTGTTACGATCCTTGGCCCTAAATATGGGTACTGAGTCCTTAAAGTGATTGAATCGACGTTGTTCTTATAGTTGATCGAGAGGGATGGCATGCTTAGAACTTACCTCTAACATAGGTGAATTCCACGGAGCGTGTAACACGGTAGCGAACCGGTCAAAGTAATATAGGGCTCTGTAAACAAAGACCCTATTGTATCGAATCCACGAGAGTAATAAGAAATTGTTAATCAATCTAGTTATGAGAAAGGTCATTTTAGGGTTTTGTAAAATTTTGGTTTGTTGTGTGTAAAGTTTACGGACAAAATAAGAAAAATGCATAGTGAAGCAGAAATCACAGAATAACAAAAGAGTTTGTATATCTTACTTTAACTAAATCTAGGGTGTCCGGGTTCATAAAGCACATCCATGATAATAAATACAAAGCAATGACTAGTTGTTGATTAATATCTATGTGCAGCGGGTTACTCTTAAACTAGTCATAACCCCCTCCCTGGCGTATTAGGTCCCTCATAGTGATTATCCACCCAGCCATCTCCGGTTGAGTTTCTCAGGTCAAGGTGTAAATAATCTTAAGGCTGAAAAATCTATGTAACCACTAACTCCAGACCCCAAGGGTTTAAATCTACCGCTAAAGTTGGCCCTACCATCTCCGGTTGAGTTTCTTAGGCTAGTGTTCTAAACTAGGTCACTTTCAAATCTTGTCCAATTGATTAATGCCTGGCGAAGGTGCCATTAATCCCTTTCATTTCCACCCTTAGATGGCCAATCTAAGTTTAGCATTAAGTATTCAAAGAAGTGAATTCCGATAATTCGAATCAACAACCATGCCATTACATCATTTATTGCCATGAAATTAAGTTTCAATCCCCCAAAACCCCATATTAGGGTTTTTTTAATAAAAGATTTGCCGCAATTTTATATATCAACCTGAAGATATACATAGAATATGTTGAATGTTTAAGGCAAAAGTCCTAACAATCTAGATTTGGTGGGAATATAATTCTTGCAGTCAGCTTCTTATAGAGCATAGCTCGTGTACTGCTTTACAACCAGCCTAGACCTAAGTGAAAGGACCTGAGCGCATTGGATGACCATCTACTCCAAACAAAGACTAATACTAAACCAGCCGACGTTGGAACTAAAACCAGCTTACACTGGCAACTTATTAACTAAAAGACAACAATTAAATTATGGACCGAGAAATGCTTCCTCTGGACGGAACTTCATGATCAGCTAACTCCCGGGAAAGATATGCACGGGGCAGATGGTAGGCGAGGCAAAGGAGGTGCAAGGCGTTAGGCTAGGCAGGGGTGGCGGCAGCGATATCGAGCTGAGCGGGGAGGAGGGAGAACGTGAAGACACAGATCCGGAAGAGGCCTCCCCTATCGAACTGAGATCAAAGTGGGAGAGGGGGAGAGCATCCTCTTCTCCCTCTCCAACAAGTGGCAGCTAGAATTGTGCATATTAGGGGTTTAGTTGTTCATAATTAAGAAAACACAAGAGCACATGGTAGAAATCAAATCTAACTTCATAATATTCATAAAGTGCAAACGATATAGTACCATAAAGTAGTTCCTCGATCCTTTTCTACGCTTCTTTAGCTCCTAACTCCTTGTTCTCTTTGGAGAATTTCGAGGTCCCTCTGATGCAAAAGTGATCCCCAATAATGATGCCCTAGTTGGCTTTTATACTACTAACTAAAACAAAAGGGCAAAATAGTAATTTTGGGGGTTTCTTGCGAGTAACTTGCTATCAGATGCGGGTGATGGGACCCGTCACGCAGCACCTGATGTGCGTTTGGTCCTGCGTCTCCGTCGATTCTGAAACCCCCATACTTGTATATATTTTGGTTGTGATGCACGTTAGCTCTTGCGTTACGCACTGACTAACGAGCGTCCCTCTTCACGTTTGCTTCAAAGTTGTTCTCGGGTTTTTGTGTGACACCAAGACTGGACTGGTAACATGCATTGGTACACGCATGACACACCCTCAGACGCACGTTAGCTGCTACGTTTCACCCAGTTCTACTCTCTGTCCGGCCAAGTTCTTTGATTGGTGTACATGCAGCTGGGTACGCACGTTTCCTGTCCTGTGACGGGTTTAATGACGCGGGTCACAAGGCTGATCTAGCCTCCTTGATCCCGACTTGGCTGTTTTTGCTCCATTTTGCCTTGTTTTCGCTCTTTTCTACTGCAAAGGGTCAGAAAACCATAAAAGCAACAAATGGGTAATCTAGGTGCTTATTCTACTCAAAATAGGGATGGAACTAACTTAGAGTATGTGAATAGGTATTGATTTTAGATACAAGATGCACCCGCATCAACACCCTAAACTTTAAACCTTTATCATCCCGAGAAAAATACACTAAAAACACACTAACCTACTCTCGGTTACACCCCATGGGAAGAGTCCGAGCCTCCTTTATTCAAGAAATTAAAACAAAATGCAAATGTTATGCATGACACTAAACACAATACGATCCTAAGACTCGATGCTTAG
>JAYMSW010003578.1:0-12026 GCA_036897725.1 Erodium texanum
CGCGTCCCGTGCGCTTGACATCTTCACCGAGCTTGTCTTCTCGGAGAAGGGCTGGTTTCAGCTCGATTCGCGCCGCCGCTGAGGTAATGGTTCTGTTTTTCTGCGATTGTATGTTGTGGTATCTGTTGATTTATGAGAAAACGAAAACGAAAGAGAATCTTATGCTCAGCTATGTTGCCACTCGAAAATCAGATTAATGCTGAATTCTGTCAATCTCGTGCATCATTTAGGTGTTTTTTCGAGTTCATAGTACTGAAAACAAGATAGGGTTCTATTATCACATTTGATGGATGTCTTATTGTGTTTGAATTATAGTTGTCACATTTGGGGATATAGGGACTGAGTTCAGTTAATGTCATATTGTATTTGAATTATAGTTGTCAATGAAGTTTCTGTGGGATTAAGTCAATGGGGACTTGGATAAATCATGCCACAAGGTTAACGCGTTCTGTCTAAGAAGATTGAGGTTTGGATAAAATTGGAGCTATTGACCGGAGTGAATTGAAGTTGATGTCTTCTTTCATACTTACATAATTTCAGGAAGTGCCCTTGCAAGCAAAAGTGACAAACAAGGTGTATTTCGATATAAGCATTGGGAACCCAGTGGGTAAGCTTGCAGGAAGGGTTGTGATCGGACTGTTTGGTGATGATGTGCCCCAAACAGCTGAGAATTTCCGTGCTCTTTGCACAGGTTTGGCTCTACATATTTTTGAAAATTCTATCTTAATTACCTTTTTTTTGCTTGTTGCTTCCATTTAGTTTTGATTTTGTCTTTGAATCTTATCAGGAGAGAAGGGCTTTGGTTATAAAGATTCTGCCTTCCATCGTGTCATCAAGGATTTCATGATTCAAGGTGGGGACTTCGACAAGGGCAATGTGAGTGCTGTCCTAAAAAAATTCATATTCTGCAGTTTATGGTCTATTTATCTTTTGTTACATTGTTATAAAATGATAAGATTAGTGTCTTATATGCCTCTGGTGTGATGTGTCTTATTTGCTTCAAGTTTTGGGCTATCTTGATTAGTTGTTTGCAGTAGTTAAGTTGCTTTTGTTTACATTGAAAGCACTGCTGTGTATTTGTCAACTCATATCCCATAAACTGTACTTTATCAATTGATTATTGCACTTGTAAATTTGCAAGAATTCCATCCAATTCAAGACCAACAGTCCTTTTGTAGCTCTTTATTTCACAGCATAACTATGTACCCAACAACCAATTTAACTATTCTATTGAATTTGTACGTCTGCTTTCTTATATGGAGCTACTTACTTAGTGTGAGGCCGAGTAGATATTATATGTCAACTAATCTCAAATTTAAAATTGTTTGTAGGGTACTGGAGGTAAAAGTATATATGGCCGCACCTTTAAGGATGAGAACTTCAAGTGTAAGTCCCCATACTTGTGTTACTTTAGAACACGCTATACACAAATAAGACTCTCCTAGATTTCCTTGGTTTGAAGAAAATTGAAAAAATGAGAAACATAGTGGTTAAGATAGTATTTATTGATTAATATTTCAACTGAAAGGCAGACAAGTATTTGTATACTAGCACCATAATTGGCACTCCATATTTATAAAACTATGATGCATAGCATGGTTTTTTTAACGTTTCGTTATGAAATTTTATACATTTTGCAGTGACCCATGTTGGACCTGGAGTTGTTAGCATGGCAAATGCAGGTCCCAACACAAATGGGAGCCAGTTCTTTATTTGCACCGTCAAGGTATGCTAGTCTTCAAGGCTTCTTATGTTGAACTGTTGATGTTTGCATTATGGTTTCATTTGAAGTATATCGGATCTATGATTAAGAAGTAATAGCATCCACTACCTGTATGTTTTCATATAATAAGGAATTCACTGTATTTTTCTTTTGCTGATGCAAAGTCATAGTAATAATGAGAAATCAGAGATGCTAGTGTTACCCGTGTCTTTTATGTATATAGACGTAGTGATTGCTGATGACAACTTGTTTCATGTACAAAGCAAACTATATGTGTCTTTCTAACCCACACGGGACAATGTGAACTTGTTCTTACATTTTTTTTTTGCTTACATACGTGTATATATTAAATTGCTGCCAATGTAGATTATAAGCTGAATGATCTGTAAATATATGTACACCAAAACATCAATAATCTTAAGATGGTGTTAATAGATGCACCACTCCATGTGCTCTAGTATTTGGACGACTGTAGGCTGTGAAAACTGCATATTGCTCAACACCTGCTTGAATTAACATGAAACTAACACTCAAAGCTTTTCTTGCATGACAGACACCGTGGTTGGACCAGAGGCACGTCGTGTTCGGTCAAGTTTTGGAGGGCATGGAGACCGTCAAGTTGATCGAGTCACAGGACACAGACAGGGGCGACCGCCCTAGACAGAAGGTGGTCATTTTCGAATGCGGTGAGCTTCCTATGGTCTGAGTCAGAGATCACTTCCTCTTTAATAAGCTGTGTTGCTGTCTTGTTCTTGATACACTCTTGAGCAGTCTCTACTTGAGTTGCAAGTTTTTCTGGTTACTTGTACTACTCTTTAGAGAGAGGCTTGTTCATTGTAGCCTTTGAGCTTGTTATGATTTATGAACTGGTGATTACTAGTAATTAGAATCTTCTTTTATGGTAAGCCTTTAATCAGTCGTTGGATCTCAGTTCCATAAAGTACAGTTTAAGGTCGGTATAGGAAGTTGTTCAAGCTTGATTCGTCAAATATTCAGGTTAAGTTTGTTATAATTAAAACCCAATTCGGATTCAAGCTCAAGTCATGGTTAGGCTCATTAAACCAAAGAATCGAGCTTGACTCTTAACGTTTCAAGGTTTGAAATGCTCGCGAGTCATTTCGTTTAAAATGAAAACCCCCCTTAAAAGGAACATATAATTAATCTGGGTTGTAGGATCGTGTTGCTTCTTATTTCTCACAAAAAAAAGTTAGTTCAACTTGGGCTTGGGGATGGGCTTTGGCTTGCGTGCTTTGGATATGAATAATTGTATGCACAAAGCTGGGTGTTAGAAAGCAAACATATTTTTATAGAGAGGTGTATCTCAAACAGGACACAATCGATAATAACAAACAAAGCAGACTCAAATACACCAAAAAAGGTTGAGGAACCCATTCTGTATTTTCCTTCCCCGTAACGTATCATTTACCTTGCACCACACGTCATCTGAGTCAGTAAAAAGTCACGGTGGTGAGTATTCTTATCTTGTGATGGTAGGAATTACTGTAGAAAGATTTACACATTGTCATGTGACTTCTGCAAACATTCTGACTTTGGTTTGCTAAAACTTAAAATCCAAAGGAATCACACTGTCAATGTCAGAATCTTTACTGTTTTGAAAGTGACCCCAAATTTTAATGTCACTGTAAATTATAAATTTGTGGTCCATTTAGCCCTTACCTATTATTTGTCATTTTTTTAGAATACATAGCTACAATAATATTCAGAAAAAATAGACTGAAATTTGAACTTCCTCATAAGTTTATTCCCTGGTTTGAAGGTGAATTCAAACTTCATATGAAAAATAAAATCTTAAACTTTACTACCTGATCATTTCAATTTCAATGTAATGTAAGAATAATTGTTAATGATAACATAAATAATTTGTTCACTTATATATATAAGTATAATTGGATGAAATAAGATTTTATTCTCATTATACGGTGCAAACTTCAAAAAAAAAATACCCAATTTATCTATGAGATTATTTAACTTATGGGTCAAACTCATTGTTAATCTTATATAAAAATACATTTTCCCTACATTTTCCAAAATCATTCCTACTTTAATTCTTCCCCATAAAGAGAGTAGGTTTTGTCTATATGTGGGCTTGCCTTTGGTGTTAAGGTCGGGTCGGGTCAGGTCACGTGCACCGAGGATGATCCGACTGGAGGATAGCGATCAGCAGCACGTGATGCTGGTGTGGACCAAAAAGTAATGCCTATCGCCTGTCAAGTCAACACCACCACACGTTCGCATCTCTTCAGACCTTGAGAGTCCGATCTGTGGTCCCACACGGTGGCTGCGGCTTCTAGCGGCAGTTCCGATCGTCTGACACGTGGACGGGCACGATCATTCACAGCTTCGATAAGAAGCCAAAAACTGACGAGGCAACGAGGCGAAAGCGACGTATGATTGTCGATGGAGGCTCAAGTGGGTACGGTCTGTAAACCGCCAGCCGCAACAAACCGTTTTGTTTTAATTCGATTTGTCATATAAATAGATACCTTATCTTTCGTGTGTGATATGATATGATATGCCTCATGATTCTGGTCCCTCCCATTCAAAACCACGTCGTTTTCATCGTCATGTATTGGACAAGTTACAATCAAAAGAGTATGTATACAAGATTCTCTACGTACCCAAATTATACTTGGACAGCGAGAGAACAAAAATATATATGGGTTCTAGCTGTTTGGAGCTTAAATGATATATTAAAGCTCCATTTATTTAAAAACTCGAATCGAAAATAAAAGTTCAAGTTTGTTATTTATATTTTATGTGTAAGATTCTGATATATCTTATTTAAAGATCGGGTTTGACATATAGGTCGTGAAATTTTAATCGAAATAAGATGACATAAAGATTTGTAAATGACAGATGAATCAACCTTTAATCTCAAATTTGTTATCGTTAATATTTTTTAAAATCCAACGACGTGTATCCAGCTCAAAATCTGAAAGCCAATTGCGCTTCCCATGTTTCAGAGCCCGAAATACATTATACCCTACTGTAGCTCTATGTAATCGTTTGGATGGATTTTCTATCAGAAACAACTATCAGACGATGGATCCTTTTGTAGAAAACTTTAACTCTTTTATGATTCTTAATATCACAATACAACAACTTTACTGTTTCTTTACAACGAAGGGAAACTTTATGTACAAGAAACTTTCACTAATATCGGCTAGCCTAGGCCAAAACGGACAAACCAGCTCAAGAACAAGACCTGATCAGACCCAAATTATAAAGGAACTTCTCCGACCTCGACCTGAACAGATGTCCCAAAGAGAACCCTCCACCCTCATCAGCCGTTGACTTGGAGTACGAATCATCGTCCTTAACCCTCAGGATCGTCGATCCAATCTCTTTACGCACTGCTTCGATCGGCCCGCTATTGACCGCCCGATCCCCGGACGCATCAGCTACATAGAACACATTCACTGCCTGCGAGCCCCTGGTCGTTACTTCAGCTCGAGTGACCGAAAGGCCGTTCTCTCTGAAAATGCGTGTAACGTCGGATAGAAGGCCGACCCTGTCGTCTGTGCAAAGCTCGAGCCTTATTCCCTGCTCGAGAAACAATCTCGATAGGTTAACGACCAATCTTGCGTCGCAAGTTAATCTAATAAGTGAATAAATCAATTTTTTTTGTACCTCAGAGGTTCGTCTCTTGATCGCTGCCTCCAAACAGTTGATTACTCTTTGCCTTTCTGCTTCTGAGCTAATTGGGCAGCCATCCATGTGCCTGATGTAATATTCCTGTTGCCATAACGGTCAAATTAAATGAAAGACGAGAGTTGTAGAGGTGTAAACGAGTTGAATCGAGCTCATTTTTGTCGTGGTATGACACAACTTGATAAAAACTGCTCAGCTTTGGCTCGATCGAGCTTATATAAGTAAACTCGAGTTGCCCCAAAAACAAATATACAAACTTAAATTCGGCCCGACTCAGCTCAGTCCATTTAATTTTTGCTATAAATACTACATAAATACTAAACTAGCTGACGGGCGAGTCTATTGAGTCTTGAAAGAATGGTTTGAGCTTGACTCGGTCATTAATAATCTCATCCTTAAACTTAAATTCGACTCGAGCTTAATTATAATGAGTTCGAATCGAATATTTGACCAATCAAAGTTTAAACGGCTAGTTTTCAAAGAAGCGGATTTTTGGGGCCAAGAAGTGTAATTGGTAATTCAAACTCAATAGAAGAACAAAACAATCAACCCTATCAAAGAACACTCTAAGATCAAGATTGGCTTTAAGAAGATTATTTTTTTTCTTTCGAAATAATCAAAAAGAAAATTGAAATTATAGCATCCATGCCATACCTGAGAAGCCTCGGGTCCTTCAGCAATGACAGTAGCGTGATAAACCACATACTGCATATCAGTCAACGTGCACACCGTATCAAAGATCAGTTTGGGCCGGTCCGGGCACCTCAAGTTCAAGACCGTGTACCCTTTATCTGCACAATTCTCTACCGTCACAAGAGGCTTTCTCCGATCACTCGTTGACCCACGATCCTCATCATCATCGATATCATAATCACGATCAGCGTACATCATCTGATGCAATCTACGCTCCTTGTGAGTAGACCCTACAGAGACAGCAGTGTTGGCGCTTCTCTTATCTCTATCCCCTTTGAGGACGTATAGGAGAAGCTTCTTGATCTTGGTGATTCGATCAGGATCATCGATTGGCAGCCCGGTGACATCATCGGTTATGAAAACGACCGAGGCCATTCTTGAATTATGAGTCCAGACTTCAGCTGCAACCACATTGCACTTGTGGTCGGTGAGAACGGCGAAGACCTCTGAGAGCAAGCCCGGTCGATTCCTTCCTGTTAACGCGATGGCTGTGTGCTCTGTAGCGGCTTGCACGCCAACTGACCTTCTCAAGGAGCGGAAGCTACGCCCCCTCGGCCCCAGTGACTGTGACATGGAAATTATAAGACTAATCGCACAGAACTACCTTTATGATTTTCCCACAAACACATTACTACACTTACGGATGTCCACGTGTCACCATCGTATAGAATAGAGGGAAATCATCAAAATTTTCGATTTTCTTCATCATTTGAGTATATATATTTACAATATCCCAAAACTACGCATTCTCGTCCTTTAATCCTTAGCTTTCGATATGTGAAGGATTTTGAGAACGGAATCGAACTGAAATCGAAAGAGTTAAACGTGAGAGTGAGTAGTTTTGGAATATTATGAAATTTACACTCACGTATGAGTCATATAACGATAATATCGGATTATTCGATGGCTTCTATGTATTTTATAAGATGTTGACACGTGAAAATTCATTAGGGTGGTCATGTGTATGTGGACAAATCATCACATGAGTTGCAGCAATTCACATAGCTCCCCACATAATGTTGGTTGATGATAATGACAGACCAAACTGCAACCACAGTTTGGTCTGGTCCTTTTGCAACCCTATGTATTGTGCAATGCAACTAGTCAAGTCTCTACTAAAACAACCCTCCAAAAGGTCCCCACAGCTGACTCAGAGGACTCACAAGCTATTCTGTGTATCTTTCACAACTTGGGGGTACCCTTATTTTGAAGGGTCTATCCTCTGTGCAGACCCCATTTTACTGGAAAGAATAGGCATGAATTTAACTAAAAATGTACTATGTTATGTACATTTGCAGACCCAGTTCTTCACATGGCATTCAACATTTCACACAGATTTCATGAAGATAATTGTATATAACAAAAATAGAATGAAGCCTGAATCTACTTCAACAAAACATACCAGCATTTAAAGCAGGCACACACTCAATTCCACAATGGAACGAAACCAATGTAACCTTTCATCTTCTAAGAATTGAATCTAAGTTCTATACTGAATTGGGAATCGCAGAAACTGTAAAGACAGGTTATGAAGAACTCTACCTGTTGAATTTGTTCAGCAACATCGTCCTGAGATAATTTGTTCCCGTTTTGATCTGTGACATGAAAAACTGCAAAGAATCTATAAAATCAATGATTGTGTAACACTAAGTGTGATTTGAAAAAATCTATGAAACTTTGAGGGGGAAAAGCCAAACCATCCATGAACCATTCTCCATCAGAAGAAATGTAAGCTCGACGAATTATGAGGTTCATATCAGTCAAAACCTGAACCACCTCTAGCAAACTTCCATGCTTATTAGCACTATCAACCTGCAAAATAAACCCAATTTGATCAAATCAAAACACAAACCCTCCTCAGCTCATCTTCCTCACAGAACAATCCAAACAAGAGAGGCTCAACCACAACCAAGTACCTTAATCAGCGTAGCTTTCCTGCTAGAGACATTATCAACCGTAACCCTGAAAAACCCAGATGAACAACATGAGAAATCAAATACCCATCTCGACGAATTCCCCCAAAATCCACCATTCCAGCTCGAGAACACAAAATCATTGAAACCCAGTCCGCTAAAACGAAAATCACAATAAAATCATTCAGAGAACACGATCGAATTACACACACCTTGGTGGGTTCATCCGAATGACGAGCTTCTCGAACTCTTCATCGACTGCGAGAGGAGAAGTCCAGCAATCCATCTCACAGATTCGACCCAGAACAGAGCAGAAGCAGAAACAGAGAGAGAGCTATGGTGAAGACGCGATTGAGGTGGAGGAAGATAGAGATTGGATTCACTCTGCTTCCGTTTCGTCCCTCACGCTCTCCAAATCTGGAGTGCAGTAAATTCTGGGAGATTTTTCCCTTTTGGGTCGCTCGATTTGTTCCCGATTTCGCCTTCGGAATCTGAAATTTCGGTTAGGCGTGTAAGGCTCTGTGCAGTGTGTGGGGTGTGCTTTGGTTGGATTGGTGGTGCCTTTTGAGTTGGTGCAAGAGCTTATATAAAGTGAGGACACACATATGTAAAATATAAAAAAAATATATATCCTCCAACCACAATTTAATAATACAATTATTATCATATATATTCTAGTTATATTACATTTAGAGTGAGAGGTTCTTTTAACATATATTTGATCAAATTTTGAGTAATTAATAAAAAAAATTTGATTGAATCTAGACTTCCATGTTTTTTGTTAGAATGGTTTCGGTTTATAATATCCAAAAAATATGTATATAATTGAGAGTTACTCATAAGATAATATAAACCATTTGTTTACACACGTTAATAAATTTTAAATATATAATTTTCAGATAAAACATGATAATTTTATAATTTCTTATTAACAATCTAGTCAAAAATATCATGTTTATCAAATATATAATTATAATTTTTAAAATTCTATCTAACATATACAGAAAATTGAAATGTCTTAAAAAAAAGAATTAAAATAACATGTTGTTCATATTTAATAATTTAACAGGATAATAACAAATTTTCATTTTTTTTTAATTTTTAATCATATGGGTACTCCCTGACTTTAAAAAAATTGAACACAAAAAATGTGATATTTTAATATATAATGAAATAAGTTGGCATGGGAATTGAAAATGAGAAGAAAAATAGGAAGAGAAAGCACATGGTGAGAGGCAGAAGACAAGTCCGTGGAGAAGGTGGGACCCACCCCTCCTACCTCCTAACATTTGGTCCAACTCTCCCTGTCCCTCTGTTTTGTCTTTCAATGCTTCACTTTCTACTATGGTAATTGAAAATTTACTTTCTTTTAATACAAGTAATAATTGTAATTTTACTTACTTTAGGTAAGAGTCATGTGTCACCTTCCAACATGTGATTTTAAATGAGATAGAAGAATTAAGATTGTTTGAGTGTAATACTAGTAGTAAATGAAAATTTACTTTCATTTGCTACTAGTAATTATAATTTTACTGGTTTTTTTTAATAATGTTTATGGAATAAATTTATATGATAAAACTTAAGCCTAGTATGACCGAGTTAACATAGATCATAATGAATAGAAAGATCTAAATAAAATCAAGATATATCATTAGTATTTTCTGTACTCAATTTACGAATTTATTTTATCCTTATTTTAAAATTTGAATAAATATTTGTATGAAGAACCAGATCCAAATTCACACGCAATCTTAAAACACATAGACCCTAGCACAATGCAAAGCAAGTTGGGTTAGTTGCTCATGATTTGTTTGTGTCTAACCAAAAGAAGTGAGAGTCTTCTGAGACAATACAATTGGTATCCTAAGTGAGAATGATTTGGTTGAGCTCCAAAGCCAACCCAAAATAGCTTTCTCTCTCTCTACTATGATTCTCATAAATCCAGTGAGATTTTCTTTTTGGTTTGGTGCCTCACTTTAGGACATTCTCAATCTTTAGGGCACTCATAGGAGCCTATGATTTTCAACCCCTACCCTAAAAAACCCATTTGGATTTTATTATGCTTTAGGGGCTACACATTCCCTTTTTGGAAATGAGATAAATGGGTAGCTCTCATTTTTTCAGAAACAACGCTTTCTAAATTTAGTATGATTCTTGTGCCATGTGGTTTGAATTGGATGGATGGATCCTTTTGGGTCTGTTTGGCTACTGGGCTGTCTGTATCCTTAGATTTCTTCTGTTTGGCTACTTCCAGAACAGAATCATTTCTCTATCCCGTCTCTTACCCCAATATTTTCCATTTCCATCTCCCATCAGTTCATGTGCATTTCATGTTTTCAATACAATTATTTCTTTATTTTATTTATTAGTAATTAATAATCGATTATGAACTGTTTTCTATATCTGATTATAAGATATGATTAACTAATATTTGAATGACAACTTACAAAAAGGATATATGAAGTCAAAATACTCAATATTAAATCAAACTTGTTATTTATCTCTTTTTTTAAGTTTGGAAATGATTAGGTATAAGAATTTACATATCTATTCAATTTATTCGTATCAAACTGATAAAACTACAATAGTTAAATAATGTGTAATTTTTTAACTACTTATCACGTGATGCAAACAGATAAAAAAAAATTATTTGTGTAAATAAAAACCCTAATAACATAATAATTTATGATTTAAACAGCGGTGGAATAGCACTAATATTTGAATCTTATTATAATATTTAGGAGAATATTTATTAGTGTGACATAAGCTTGGGATCAACCATTAGTGGGTGATATAAAACTTCTTTCTTTATATGGAAAGCGATAAAACAAAAGAAGTATAATTAATTCATGCTAATGTCTTTATCTATATTCCTTTAGTTTTTTTTATTCTCTTACAAAAAAAAAATACAAATGTTTCATCATTTTTAATGAATATTAATCCAATTGGAGTTTCAAAAAAAAAATCCAATTGGAATATATCTAATGACATGGAATATATGTTGAGAGCTTCTTTTCATCTAACCTCAACTTCTTTGAGGTGAGTCAATGGCTAGAAAATCTATAAACAACAAAATACAACACATATATGTCAATAGGAACGTTAATTATAAGAGATTATGTAAATGAAAAACATATCAATATCGAATATAATTTTTTTAAAATTATCGATTTTATTTGATAAATCAATTATTTATGATACATTAATTTGTTCGATCGCGTATTAAGGATTTCCATACTCACCAAAACACTTATAAAGGTGAAGAGAGTGCAGCATGTGATGGAAAGAGTGTCCACGATCTCCATTTTACAGTCCAATACATAATTAAAAATAATATTTAAAGAACATTAAAGGATCCGAACAGTAAGGAGCAAGATCATGGTGGGGGACAAAACGTCCGTACTGTCTGTAGTAAGTGGGACCCACCTGCAAATTGCCATGTGATTCAGATCTGGTTGGAGAAGTAAGCCCAATTTGTAATACTACATGGGCCCACTACTGTTTGGGCTTTGGTCCATTTGCTCACTATTGCCTAATGGGCCCATTTGATCCATTTGGTCACTACCGGCCTAATGGGCCAGTACATTGGGTTTGATCCATTTGCTCACTGTTAGCCCAATGGGCCCACTATCGTTTGGCATTGGTCACTTGATCCCTGGATCACAAATTCAATTATTTGATTACTTGGATGAACAACTTTGACTCTACTCAACGTTATCATTGACAAATCGTATCTCATGTACAATGATAATCCTGATCGAATTGGGCCGGCCCAAACAAATTCATGGATCGGGCCGGATTGGCCTCTTTGCATATTCAAATGTAACCATGACACTCCATACACTCTCAGCTTCCAGTTCCACCTGTCTCATCTTCTTCAAGAACTCCGGCGAGTTCTGTCGGAGCAATCTGAGATTCATTGCCCGGCTCCGAGATCGCCCCACCGAACCTTGTATCGGGCGGCAAGATAATGGGCCCCAACGGGACCCCGACTGCCGTAAGGATAGTAATCGGGAGTCATCTTC
>JAYMSW010003579.1:0-12025 GCA_036897725.1 Erodium texanum
AATTGACTTTTATGTCAAGCATCAGCTCCTATGTGAGGCACATTCGACAATAAATTTTGTAATGACCCGGTACAATTGAGTTGGTTTGCTGACTTTCAGGCAGAGAGTATATTGGGGGAGGTGCGAGTGAGAGGGTTCCACGTGGCTAAAAGACAGGCGGAGTTGATACTCTGCTGGCATGAGAGGGCCCTGGTGGCCACGTCAGCCTGGAGGTCCTAGGTGGGACGGGCCAATAGGTGGACTTTTATTCTGCCCGTTAGGTGGTCTTTGCTGGGCTCTGTGGGTTTGTATCAGTTTCTCGTCAATTTAATCCATATTTACTCTATCCCATTCCCACCACATGACATGAAAGACTTGGTGATAAAAAACAGAAAATCAGATCACAGTGATAATATATCGTCTATAGTTAGAAACTAATGTAACAACGTTAAGGAGGGTTGACCTTTGTTGCTGAATCTCTCTTTCTCAAGCTCAACTTTTTCGAAAACCAATCGCCGCCATAGTTGCGGAGGGGAAGGAGTCTCCGTGCTCCTTTTCTCTTGCCCCTCTGAAACCTATGTCAGATGACGGTCTGCCATGGCTTTCGAGTTGTCTCCACCCTTATCCTTCACTTTTCCGTTATCCAGTCAACCGCTCTACCGTCGTCGGTTCAATGATATTCGCCGCCCAACCCTGGTATGAAAAGCTCGTCGTCCCTTGCCGGCGCTCTCCAGCTCCCGGTCAGCCATGACCAGCGAGAGATCTGGGCAGATCGGAAAGGACACGGACAGGGCGACTATATCTGGTCGCCGCCCGGGCCTCCCCTCGCCGTCATCCGCCCGAAGAAACACTAGTACAACGAGTTCGTAGGTGGGCCCTAATTCGCCAGATTCACCGATTACTAGTCCGGACATCGTGTATACCAGTCTCAAACGATTGCTCGTGTGTGGTAGACTGTATTGTTTTGTTGTATGTCAGGTTTATTTTTTTTGACTTTGTATTTCGGGTGGTGTCATGTACAATATTGGTGCCAGCTATGGCTAGTTATAATCTACCAACATTTGTCTAACTGTAGCTCCCAACTCCGTCTAGATTTGTTCCTTCCAACTATATCCGAGTGTAGTTAGTTTCGCTTTCATAAGGATATTAGTCCTTATATGGTTCATGTCAAAATGATTGTCATATCCAATAACAAGTTGTTATGTATATCTTTGAAAGCAATCTTTAATATCAAAAGAAAAAACGTAACAACGTGAAGAGTTACAATATTGGATTTGGATTAGTAGGAAAATAGGCTATGCTCAATTAAATCCACAATCGTGGTTCCGTGGAGTGTGATTCAGTGCTCGTGTCCCGCCATTTTAACAAATACGCCTAACCGTTTCAATTCATCCTGCTCGCATCAAATTCATCATATTAGTGAAACTGATTGAGAAAATGTTGGGAGCATGGGATCAAGGAATTTATAGGGCACCTGTATGGAGTTGTTTTCAGATGCGAGTTTTGCGCAACCCTCCGCAAGCATACGCTTCACTTCTTGGAGGCTGCGGTGCTCGTTGTTCAAGGCCTCCACTCTCTGCTGAAGCTCGTCGCACTCCGCCTAGTTACAACATGAGATGATAATCAACAACTAATAATCTCAGAATCCACCACCGAACTTGCATAATTTAAATCAAAACACATAATTGTGACCTTTCTTTTTATTATCAGAGAAGCATCTTTACCTGCTTGCGTAATCTTGACCGCCTAGCAGATTCCCTATTAGATTGCTTCCTCTTCTGTCTCTTCAGTTCACGTTCGTCATGCTACATAAGAGCTAAGCATCAGGATCAAGAATTTGTAGGAGTAACCATACGGCAGTCAAACTTGAGATCTCTCTTGATCCTAATATCAAGATGATTACAAACTTGTTAAGTAACGGATCGAGTAATGTCAGGGCCCATACTTGAACAACTGCTGACGCAGCACCGGTTGGATTTGGCCCCATTTTTGCACCTCCAGCATTGGCAGGCCACAACTCTATCCCGATATTCAGATTAGTGGCAGGCACAGATCCTACAGGTTTTGCAGAAACTGGTGATTGGGTATTTTGAGAATTAGCTCCTGAAAGAGTTACTGTGATTAGTAACTAATTGCAGCATAACATAAGGCTTGTTTGGGTTGGAGATATATAATTTACCTTCTGCAAGCATTTGGTTAAAGCTTCCTTTCTTAGCTAACTCCTATATAAGAATTGGGTATGTGTTCATTAGCGTAGAAAATAAAAACATACACACTGCCTATTGGGCCTATTTGGTATCCAAAAGTGAAACTTGAAACTAATCAGAGTTTAATAGACTAATAAAACAAACCAGATTGTTTCTATTAGTGACATGAAATGCATACCTGTTGCTGTTGATTAGCATTCTCATCACTACCATCGGCTGAACCTTCACTACCACTCTCAGTACTGTCAACGAAAAAGACAATTTATTATCAGCTTCCTCACTCTACAATGACAGTGAATGAAAAATTCTGGTTATAAACCTTTGGGAGGCACCATCATTTCCTGAATCTGAAATTGCCCTTACAACCTCTGTGGCTTTACCTACACTTGCTGAAGCTCCCTTGGATTTTTTGACTGAAGGCTGACCCTTCCCTTCAGGGCCTTTTCCTTCCAACTCAACGCTTGTCTGCACCGAGTTTGTAGTCTGAATATAAATGTAAGCAAATCAGTAAACCAACTTGGAGACTTTCTAGAAATTCGAAGTCTACTAATGGATGCAAGGTGAACAGGTGGTAAAAATAATAGAGAAGATAAATATGATGGTTTACCATGGCAATATTAGGATGATTATAGACTGCTCCAGGAGAATACATATATTGAACTGGGGTCCCATAAGGTGGCATATGATGCTGAAAATTGTAAGATAGACTGAGATCCAAGAAGTCATAACACTCGGTAAATATGTCTAAAAGCTTACTATGATTTGGGTATTAGAAATTCACCTGACCACCCCACATATTATAGGGGTTGGTAGCTGGAGAAGCAACAGGGGTGGGGAAAAAGGGAGGTTGGGCGGCTCCAGAAGGATAAAAAGCCTGAATAAGGAGAGCTGAGCTGTAAGCTATTAAGATTTGAGATGATTCACCAAGGCATTCAAGCTTATAAAGGAATTCATTGAACTTTCGAAAACAAACCTGCATATGGGGAGACCAATCAGGATATGACGGTGTGGTTGTTGGTACTTCCTATAGACACAAAGGAGGCAGATCAAAAGGTGATAGCAAGAAAAACGGAGAAAGGAGGGCTGGAAAAGAAGGATGACCTGAGTAGAAGGCAATTTTGAAGCCTTGGCAGGTGAGCTCTCTTCTTCGGTTTCCATTCAGATCAATGCGGTATGAACACTTAAAATTCAACTGACTATGACCAGGTTTTGGTTACTTATGTATGAAGAACCTGCAAACACCGTGTCATATCATAAATCAGAACGCTTCGTTTCTAAGAATAGCAAGTTGATTTTATGATCGAACAAAGTCAATTCTGTAGCATCCCAAATCAAATGCACGGTTGCAGAGCCAAGGGCCTCATCCATTTGAGATCTTATGTTGTAAGTAAACAACCTATAAGCATATTGTATAACTTCAACTGACCACACGACATGCACCAGCAGTGCTTACACAAAATTAATGATGATTTTGAACTTGGGTTTCAATGCTATCAAGGTATAAAATAATCCATAATGATCAAAGGTAGAATCATATTTTGTCTGTTTGCTTGATACAATTGCATGTAGAAGCACTTCCAAAATTACTTGCCAATTGTACGAGTAAACATGAAGTTTCTAGGAGATGGCAGCCATCAGGCGCCTAACAGCATGGAAAAGAGTTGTAACGAGGCAATCTCAATATATTGATGTTACACTCTAAAATGCATCTCAACTAAAATAAACTAATGCTGCAGTTATCTTTGACAGACACCGAATAAAGACCTTCCCAAAGAGAGAGACATCCATATCATTTCCTTTTTAAGTCCCAGGCCCTATCTCCTTAAAACCTCCCCAAAAAAAAAAAACTGTTGCTTCCTCAGTTTTTTTAACTATTTCACATGTGGTTAATAAATCTCACCAAAGATTATTCATCTCCAACTTGAAGATTCAGAAAACATCTACCTTGATTACATCTTAACTCTAAAGAGTAAAAACCCAGATCTCAACTAGGGTTGTGGATAATATGTGACCCTTCTGAGTTCTGACTACACAGAACAATGTGTAGCATAAAATACCATACCTCCATGGTCATCTTAAGACTATCTTTTCTTATTATCGTAGAAGCCTAAGGAACTCACCCTTATCAAAGGGCCCTTTTGAACTAGAACCACCATTTCAGGATAAGATATGAGGGTACAATAAATAGATTCACGGCACAAGATCCTTATGTGGAAAGTTTGATATTTTTTTACAAGAAGAGATAAGAAACTAGCCTATAGAAAAACAAAATTCTTCTATTATGTTTGATATTAAAGCTTTCTTAAGATGAATATGAGAAGGGTTTACTCCACTTCCTTCAGCATAACAGTTATCAGATCAGTTAAAACTTAAAAAACCAAATTATGAACCCAGAAGCCAAACAAGAACCCAGGCGGCAAAATTGAAGACAAAGAGTTCAGCTATTGCAAATGTAATTGAACAGAACATCCACCAAGAGGCAACACAAAAGATGGGAGCAAGTAAGCACCATGTTATACCTCATTTAATCCAAGTAAAATCTTACCTCATAACGGAGCCAAATTAGGAAAACAAAAGAAAGCATAAGTAAGATTGAGTTCCATAATAATAAAAAACCAATAGAGCTGTGTGAATAGTTGAAACTAAACTCGATCATCATCGATTCATAATTCCCCAAACAGGTTATGCATACAAAACATATGACAAATACAATACCCATGTCGACATATATACACACACTAGCAGACATATATAAAGATATATATACATATAGATAGAGAGACCTACTTTAAAGGAGTTAAGTCCAGGTCGAGCGGGCGGAGCAGGAAGTAAAGAGGGTGAGGTTGTTTAGTTATACAGAGACGGGAAGAACCAACGAACCGATTTTTCCGCTAGATTTCTGTAATTAAAAAATAAGGTTAAAGATCAACGGCTGAGGTTTAGGACTGGCGAAACCCGAATCTGTACGGTCAGGAATGCGCCCACGATTCTTCTTCTCTGTGTCGCAGAGCTTTAGAAGAACTGTTGTGTTAGTTAACGTTCCTGTTGCTACGGTTCGAAACAATATGATGGAAGAGAAACGGACACCGTACCGGGAATTTTGGAGGAGGAGGAAGGGGTGATTAGTATCTGGTGTGGCGGAGTTGTATAAGACGCAATGGTTGCTATGGTTTTGTCTGGCTGACACGTGCTGAGAGAGGGGATTCCAGCTGTCGCCTTTTTAGTGGATCGGGATATTGACAATGCTCGATGACTCATCGGATAACCTTAATTATTTACAACATTGTCACTTATCTTTTTGTATTTATGAAACCAAGACAAGATCAAAACACCCAACTAGTCTCGACGGTTCTCCACATGCTGTACATTTATTTTAGTCAATCTGTGTCAAGTACGAATCTGATAGTCCAAGATCGTACCTGGACGTTATCAAAACAAAAAAGATCGTACATGTACACAAACATAGAATAGAACATTTTGTTTTTAGATTATTTAAATATATATAAAATTATTTATAATCAGATTTTGAAGTTAATATTTCTGTTATATTTGAACATCCACAATAAAAAGAGAATTTGAGTTGCAAATTTAGCCAAAACGTCGAGTAATTCGATTATACTTGACAAATTCATTAATGTGAATTCAAGGATGATTTCCAGTGAGCCACGTGTCATGATATTGCTTGAGCTTCAATGAATTTGTCCTTCTCATCCAATTAGTTAATTGACAATTTTGATGAAATTGTATAGTGGATCGATAATTTGAATAAATACGATAAAGATTTGAAAAATGAATAATTAAATTTACTAACGATTTTGATATATCTTGAGCAATACATTTGCATTGACTTGTGTTTGCCTATAACTTAGCCTCTGATTTGTCTCTAAGTCATGATTTGAATTCTCTCATCTGACTATAGATCAAACATTTAATAAAACTATACTAACAAGCAAAATGTTTTTATCTCATTCGTGATTTAATTTATGTCACTTGATACAAAAACGCTAACTGAAAAACTATACTAACTAACATATATATGATAAGCGTGATTCAAATCTTGTTGCCTGACTAAAAATCTGAATGCTCAATGAGAAACTATACCAACATGCAACATATTTTCATGAAAAAGTGAAATGCGAAAAAGAAGATGAGCTAGAAAAGTTTATGATTATTTGAAGATTTGGTTAAAAAAGGCGGGCCGCGACAATGAGGGCAGCCTCGACCCCTGGAAACCCAAAACCCCAATTGCGGGGAAAAGATTTGAATCAACAGGTTGTGTTTCTGTGATCTGTTATGTGTGTTCTTCTGTGTATTATACAATGTTTATATAACATTGCTGCATCTGCCAAGACTCCCACTTGGATACCTACAAGAAAACAGACGACACTTCATGCCAGAGGCACGCAGCCGCTGAAGCAGCTGCAGAAACTCAGAGCAATTCTGCGCTTCTTGCCCCTCTCTTCTGCCCGTTTCTGTCCAGAGCCTATGAAGCATCTTTTTGATCTTGTGCCCGTGCCAATGGGTCCGCTTTCTGGTTTGATATCTGGAGCTTCTGTTGGATTGGCTCCGGGACGTTGTGAGCTTTGGAGGAGATCAGTGAGAAAGACGGTGATGTCCTTGAACTCGGGTCTCTTAGACGGATCCTCTGCCCAACACGACTCCAGAAGAGGGACAAGTTTCTGCGGTAGATTCTCCAAACTAGGCCTCATTTTCTGCAATGCATGTTTCATCAGAGTTCAGCTATACTTTCATCCTAGTCTAGTCATAACGTGTACCCACTGGGATTTGAACCTCTGACCTCAAGTATCACTGACCACTAGGTCATGTTACCAAAACATTAGAAATGTGAAGATTGGTGGAGATTTTGACTGGTAATGTCATCAAAATTGATTTTTTCTTAAAGGGCATACCTTGGCTGTTGCGTATGCAGCCATTATGTTGCTCCTTCCTTTAAATGGAGTTTGGTTAGTGAGCAACTCCCAGAGAACCATTGCAAAGCTGTAGACATCAACCTTGTGATCATAGTGTCTCTTGGCCCCAACCGGAGCTGGTTCCAGGCTAAATATCTGATTTGGATGAACAAAAACTCGATGTTTACAAGAAGAGCTACCTGTAATTCAAAGTCTTGAACCAAATAAACAAGGAAATGGAGTACCTCGGGAGCCATCCATCTATAAGTGCCAGCCTCGCTAGTCATCTCATCCATTACCTCCTCTCTCGCTACACCAAAATCAGCCAGCTTGATATGTTTCTTATCTTCTGTTAAAAGCAGGTTACCTGAAATGATTTTGTAATGCTTCAGTTAGATATTGGTAATTGTATACAAAGGGCATGTGTATGAGAAAGCCAAAATGTTCTCTAAAGGTTTGATCAGGTGAGGTTCTGAAAGAGTGAATTAAAATTGAAATCCAATACGTTACCAGGTTTGAGGTCTCGGTGAATGATTCCAATTTCATGCAAGTACTCCATGGCTCGGGAAATATCCAAGGCAAAACTTAGAGCTAGTTCCAGGTCAAGACATCCTGGGCGAGCGCTCCACAAGAACCTTCTTAGTGTACCGCCTTTCATGAGCTCGGTAATTATTGCCATGATTGGTTCCAAAGTTACACCAATAAACTGTTTCAGCCAAAAATGTTTGTATCAGCGTCGAAGATAGGAGATGAAAACAAGAACATTCTTCATTTTGGCAGGCGATTGAAAACCTAGTCCAAAGGTGGGAAAAAACAAGTACAAACAAAGAGTATACTGTATTTGTTATGTGTTCAAAACCTACGGTTATGAGTTCAGGGTTCAAAGCCTGGTCACAAGGTGGAAAACAACCAGAAACAAAGAATATTGTATTTGTAATACAATCAAAACCTAAATTGCTGAGTTTGTATAGTTGCAACCTCATACAAGCATGTCATAAACAGAAACATAACACATAGCGGCGGGACTTATAAGAGGATTTGAAACTATAAAAACAAACATATACTACATAATTTTATCCAACAAGGGGCTAGTCCATTTTCTATCTTGGCAAAACAACTAATATAAGCTACAAAATGGATAGTTGATTGGTGATACAAGGATGAGTCGTGCATAAAAGTAATGCCTTTGTACGAACTTTAAAGTCGGATAAGAGCATTGATGTTATCAAATGGTCATCCGAAGAGCCAAACAATAGAGAGTGAATCAGGCAATCGAAAACACGGAGGCAGTCATGCCTCTATCAGTATATTTAAGTTGAATTACATGGACAGAAATGGAAACCCAATGTGAGGTTAATTATAAGTTGCGGCAGATATTTATCCTAATTATAGGTAGGGTCTTCTTTATAAACCACTGAAACCACATCTCGAAAAAATCAAATTGCTGATATTGTATGTTCATATTTTTTGGTTGTTCTGTCTTTCAAAAAATATCTTTGACCGTTTCAGGAAATGGTAACCTCTACCAAACATTTACTTTTATTCTGTATCGTTCTTATATGCTGAACTGCACCACATGGCTAGCAAAAACAGAAAAAATGAAAATAACATATAAAGAAAACAAAGAGAATTTCAAGAAGGAAAAAAAAAGTAAGTGTATTTGCATATGTTTTATAACAAATAAACTAAAATACCTCCACAATATTTTGATGCTTAACCCCAGAGAGCATTCTGACCTCCCTTCGAAAGTGTGCCTTGTGTTCAGGACTTACTGTTGCCTCCTCGTCTGGCTGTATTACCTTCACAGCAATGGGCTTACTTTGGTACCTAAACAGGTTATGGTGAGAATCAGAATCATCGAAGACATGCACGAGACCATGTCATAAACATATATACACTAAACATGCCTAAAAAATGGGATCTAATGGGAGAAAGAAGCCTTATTTCCATAGGCAAGCTAAAAATTAATAATCTTTTCAATGCAATCCACATTGCATGTGAGTACATTATATTTAACTTAATAATCTTGGCCTCCAGTGAATCAATATATGTTTTCTTTTGTTTCTTGTTTCCATCGCCTGTCCTTATTTTTTCCAAACATGCTCATTTTATCCTTCCACGACAGCAAGCCCTCAAAAGCCATGCCACAGAAGAGAAAAAGGTAAGTATCTTAATAACGATCAATATATCGAACAAAAATGTACTGTTGTGAGTTGTAACCGTAGATTCTCCTATTTAAATTATACCATTTGTAACTATAAACACATCTAAATTTTCTATAAAGTGATTTTTTGGCGGGCCAGAATTGGTTTGTATGGTATTTATTAAGAACTGTATAAACGGTCGATTAACTACTCAACCGATATTCATGAATAACTACATGGTCGATTGGGGAAAGGTCGCAATGCATCTTCTTTAGCTGAAAGTCTTAATGGGTTATAAAACTTGTTGATCATGTTGTCCCTTGCACAATCAGTTACTAATGCGCACGTTATTACAATTCCTGAAATAAATTATCGGTTCAAAGTACATGCTACATGTTCATATCATCAACAATACCGACACACAGATCAACAATCAGTTATTTCATCATTCATTGAAATTCCATGGAATCTATTGTAGGGCGACACCAATCCTAGTGGATAAGAACAATGGCATCCACAATCCTTAATGGATCATCATCTACACACAATTCCTGAATCAATTTGGATCCCAAAAGGGTTCATCATGATCAGGTGTGATTATTGAAAACCCAGATTTCAAGATAACCCAAAATCCAAACTTTTACTCAAATTCGAACATTTCATAACTCAAACCAACCCACCATCACAAGGAATGAAGATTACGCTATTAACCCACAAAGGGTTTATCATGAACATGAACCCTGAATTCAAACACGGTCATGGATCTCAAATTGAAGAACCATCACACAGGAAAAAAACAAATGAAACCCACAACAAAAAATAAACAGAATTCAAAATCATGCAGCTAAATGCGAGCATCGAAAATCAATTATAGAAATCGAATA
This sequence comes from Erodium texanum, assembly GCA_036897725.1. NCBI lineage: Eukaryota > Viridiplantae > Streptophyta > Magnoliopsida > Geraniales > Geraniaceae > Erodium > Erodium texanum. The sequence continues at coordinate 10,125 of JAYMSW010003579.1, forward strand.
CAAACCAAAGAGAAGGCGCAGAGAAAGAGCTACAGAGGAACTCACCGTCCTGAGTAAACCATCGACCAAGTACCCTCTCCGATCACTTCACCTAGCTCGACAAGGCTACTGTCTACAAGAAATTCGTGATCAATGGCGAAAACGAAGCTGTCGTCGTCATCAAAATGGTCAGAATCGTGGCTTTTCATAGCATTGACATGGTTGGCGAGTGTTTCCAGAGTGTAGGGGACGGAGAGCTCGCGCGGGTCGGAGCCGGAGGCCGCCACGGTTGGCGGCATTGCCGGAGGAGCCACCCGCTTCCGCTTCTGTTCCTGCATTGGAGGAATGTGTCTCGTAAATGGTTCTTTTGGGAGAGAGATACTCAGAGAGAAGGAACAGTAACAGAGCCAAAATGATAAATGGGGGTTTTTCTGTAATTTTATGTGAAACAAATTACATTTTGAAATGTGGAAAGTGAGAGGGAAAACAAGGAAACTTCCTCGATAATAAATTTCACTAATTATGCTACAGGTTATCCCTGACAAGTGATGAGACATTTTATCATAATAAAAAGACACAATATCAATCATAATTCGATTTTTTTATGATAAGTGTGTGTTATAAAAAAATAACGACTTATAAGTGGTTTGTGAATTTTATTGTCACCCTTTTGTGTATAACAGATCAAAACTAACAAATTATGATGAGAGGGTGATATGTTTATGGCCAATTAGTGATTTTTGCAACCTGGAAGAAATTATTTGATATCAAACTCTATTAACATAATCATTTTTTTATGAATTGTAGAATATTTAATAATGATCAAAATAATGTGGTTAGTACCGTTAGTATAATGAATCTTTTTTTCTTATTACGATATAATAATTTTAATTAAATTATAAAAATCAATAATAGTCAATCGATTAGTTAAACATGTATTATAATCGTTGCAGGTATATTCACGTGAACACAACGTATATTATGAGTAAAAATCAATCTCCAATGTCTATTAAAAAAAAAAAAAATTGAGGGTAACAGAATCCATCTTGGAATTGTTATCGCATAAACTTGATTAAGAGAGAAACTAATTATTTCGTTGCAGTTACGAATTAAATCAGATACTCTGTGATATACTATTTAACTTCAACCGCGAAAATATTGGGAATTTAGTTTAATAATTATTTGAATATGATTCCATTCCGTTGGTATTTATTGTCTTGAATATGGGCCTCGGCCCAGAGAGCGATGTTCACATTTCTGTTTGGATTGGTGTGGGCAGATTCATGCATTTCATTAAACAAACAAGTTGTTTTTATCCGGAATAATTGACCTCAAAAAATGGAAATATTTTATCCTGCTTTTTTCTTCTTTCCGATTTCGTGATCCACAAGAAGAATCAGTTCAGACTAGATTAGCATCACTGTTTCTTTAGAATTTATTGAAAAAGAGCAGTTAATGATGATGATAATAAATGCTTACAAACATAAAAGGTTATTGTGCCGCATGATTCAGCATTACATTTCTGGAAATAAACGAAGAGAACAGAATTAGGAAAATAATAAGTGAGATATTTACTGTTTCAGAGTTTTTGTCTCCAGTAACTATAAGTGTTCATCTATTGTATTTATGTCATCCCTGTCTGTAACAGTCATTTTTATTTCGTACAAAATAACTGACATTTATGTATCCCTAAATCAATTATTTGTATATTTATTCTCTTTTTTTCTTTTTTGAAATGTATTCTCTTTTTTGTTTTCAAGTAAATTGTGAGAGAATCACAAAGTTTTTTATTTATTTAAAGATTACCGCATATATTATATATCAGGAAGAGATATACATGATCATTTTTTAAACGACCAAGGCAATAATTCTCACAAATCTAGATGTATTGGGAACAAAATTCTTGCACCCCGCTGTTTTAA
>JAYMSW010003580.1:0-12024 GCA_036897725.1 Erodium texanum
CAAACATTTGCAATACATGAACGGTGTTTTTTATAGACCCAATAGTTCACCGTTGGTTTATATGGTTATCCCATGTTTTTGTACTGTCAGTTACGTGTAAAAGTCCAGTCTTACGCGTAAAGAGGGGTGTTAATAAGCATATTAAAACCTCCACCCATCAACTTCAGCTTTTAAGTTGGATAGAGTTTTGACATTTTCTATAAAATCCGACCAACTTACACACGGCAATTCCAAGCATTGACTCTCACTTTCAGTGGCTTTCGATTTTGTTTTGTTTTGTTTCATATAGCCCCTCATATCCTCCATTTTTGGAGAAGAAGCCATGTTGAGTCCAAGGAGCCAAGTCATTGTGCAGCTCTTGTTGTTCCTAGTGATGAGCATTTCATATCTGCAACTACAACACAGTGTGTTGGTATCCATATTGGTCTATTGAAGCATCAAGAATTGAGCTAATGTGTATACAAGACTTAGTGTGGATCTTTAGAGTATTGATTGTTTGGTACTGTATTTATTCTGAATGTAGGAGTGCTTGTAAATGTATATACCAATAAGAGTGTATCATCTTCATGGCATATATATTTGCTCATATATTCTCAAGATTGGTTTCAAAGAACAATGGTTATTTGTAGAAAATGCTCATTACCGTTGCTGGCAAGTGCTCAATTTCTGGGTATTGTTCTGCATGTAGCAGGACTCTGTTCGTGAGTGAGTATGAACCGAGCTAACAGTTGTGTTAATCTTGGAAAGCAACCGGATCGTCACCATAGTTTATTGGAAAAATTGTTTTCACAGCTTGAATATCCAAATCTGATAAGTTCTCTTAATTTCAATCATATTATATTGTTATTTTCCCTGCAACACTTGTTTGGGAAGCCATAATGCAGTAAGGGCAAGTCCAACGCAATATTGTTGACCAGTGCTAACGCGATGGCACCGGTGATGTCGATGCGGTAGTGCATTGGTTAGCACCGGTATTGGGCCAGCACTGTCTCCAAGTGTCGCGTAAACCAAGGGGCACGATGAGCTGACGCCGGCTCATTGGCTGTGGTTTTTGTTTTTTAATTTTTAATTTAATATAAAAATATTAATTAGACTGTTGACACCAGTGTTGGAGCGTTGACCCATTAACTATGTTTTTCTTCAACATCGATGTCACACTACATATTGAACTCTTTGATCTTACATGACGGAGCCGACACTGACACCCCGTTAGAGTTGCCCTAAATTATTTGGCAGTAACTTATTGTCGGAAATCAAGGAAGCCTCCTATTTCCTTGGATTGAGAGTAGTACTATTGATTAAATAAAAAACATGCAAAAATGACATAATTAGTAGATTAGATAGCCGTTGCTTTCCAAATACTTTTGAAAATATTAGATTAGACGGTTATAAAATCATTAGACTATGGCAAGCTTCAAGCCTTCAACTATGAACTTTATGAAGATGGCATCATCAACAAAAATATGGTTCGTTTGCTAATAAACTGAGTGTGATTGATATAGATTTTACTTCAGAGGTAATAATTTGGACCAGAAAAAAAATAAAATGTTGAGCATATGACTTGTGGTACAAGGTAGATCTTCTCTTGATCCAGTGATGAATAATTATTGCAACTCTGTTTTGAACAATACCAATTATTATTAATTGGTTGCATGCATGTCTTTGTTATTTAAACATAAAGTAGCTTTTTACCCCCAAAGCATATCTTGAGTTCCAAGCATTATCACCACAAGTTATAGACAGAGACCCAATTAAGATGAGTCAAGTAGCAAAGGAGCTCACTTAGTACATACAAATTGGGAAGAAAAATAAACACATCTGGATCAAATAAATTAATAGTACAAGTAGTTAAAATTTTATTCAAAAAGAATGTATAGTATTGAATATGCATTGAACCGACGTTGATCAGGAAACTTATGGGTTTCAGGGATAGCCACCCTACGGAGAAACAACGGTCTAATGTCTTGTTGAGTTTAGGGTTTGATGAGGGTCTAATTTGATATTCTATTGAGAAACTAAATGGCATTCATCAGAATATAAAGATTATATATTTTGCTACCAAGCACATAAATGCAGCCAATACTCAAATTAAAAAAAGATCCATTTCAAAATCCCATATTGCTGTTATGTCCGTCAATACCTGCTCCGGGCAAAACAAAATCGTCTAAACAATACAAAACATTAGAATTTCACGCAGTTTCCATCACAAACATGGTGCAGATACACACAATTGAGAGGGAACTAGTTTCTGTTACCTAGAGCTAGGCCTTTTGTTTCTTCCCTTTCGATTCAGGAGCTGGTTTGGTCTTGAAAGGTAGGAAGCTCTTTCCACCCATGTAAGGTTGTAGAACTTGCGGTATCTCAACACCATCTTCCTTTTGATAGTTCTCAAGGATGCAGCAGATAGTTCTCTCCGTTGCTGTCAGTGTTGAGTTCAGCAAGTGCACGTATTGCTTTGTCTGCTCATTGCTCTGCAAAACCAAAATATTAAAACATAGCTTACAGTAATAATTTTGACAAAAAAAAAGCCTTTATAAAAAAGTAATACCGAAAGGGGAAAAAAGAGTATACTCTACAGCCACAACAGAGTTTCCACGACTAACACGAAAATGTAAAACCAGACTTTATCCTCCCTCGGAGAAGTTTTGGATAAACGTCTCCATACAGAACAAACAAGCATAAACCAAGCTACTAGCCAAATAGACGAATTAGATAGCTTAAGTCAATATGGCTCCCACATACAACAAGAAGGGCACAACATTTATCACACAAAATAAAAAGGTGGAGTTGGGAATACTAAATTTCAGATGAACATACTACATTTTCTCCTTTGCTTATCTTAAATTTCTAATCCTCTGGCCTATACATTCTCATGACCAATAATAAGGATTTAACAGGAAAATGGTATGTTGTAAAAGACAGTATAAATAATCTGCTTCTCAATTCTACTTAGCTAAACTAAAAAACATAAAGAAGTGGCATTCCTATGAGCAAAATAAAAATTAAACAGGCAAATGAGTTAAATTGCTTTTATAAGAAACTTAAATAACCTTTTTCTGCCCATAGCGAATTTCTAGTCTTCTAGACTGGTAGTCCGTGCAGTTTGAACAGGACACAAGCTCTCTGTATGTTTGGGATGCTGGGAACCATGCTTCCAAATCATATTTCTTTGCAGCTGCATCATTCAAAGCACCAGAAACAATTGACACTACGTGATAGGGTATCTTTAGCTGCAACACAGAAGGTTACATTAGATTCAACAAAATAATAAATTATGTTCCTCTACGTCAAACAGACTCATGCAATGTTATACCATTTGGTAAAATTCCTCAGAGTTCTTCAACATTTCCTCGTGCATGTCCCATGAATCATTGTCATTCGGGCTGGTTAAGCAAAACTGCTCCACTTTCTCAAACTGATGAACTCGGAAAATTCCCAAAGTATCTCGACCATGTGAACCAGCTTCCTTGCGGAAACATGATGAATATCCCGCATATCTGCAAAACAAAAGGGGCGATATTTATGAGGTAAAAATAATAAAGATTACACCAAATAAAGATAACGATGTTGCTTTCAAATTATTGGAAAACCCCAACTACTCCTTACTCAAGTTCTCACAGCAACATTGCATTGATTGATTGCTCTTTTATTTTTATTTCTCACCATACTGGTAGCAAGGGTTCAAGAAGATGGTTATCACCTTATGGGGAGTTGAGAAGGATGAATCCAATCGTCTATATGATAAGCACAAAGAGGTTGTTCCGCAGTAGCAATCAGATATTTGTCATCTCCCTCTCCAGTTACCTGTTGAAAACAGCTAGTTCATCATTTGCGCATTATAGTAAATAACTTGGAGTCTAATGGAATAAGAAAGATGTATTCAAGTTTCTAATGAACACAAACTTATCTGTAAAGGAAACATGCAATGAATAAGTAAATGAATGATCACAACAAGCAACACATATTTGAATATGAATTTCAAATCTTCACTGAAGTATGTCACTAAGAAGTATGTCGTACAAGTAACCAAAACTCAATATGCTCCTCCAGTAGCAGATATTATTTATTACAACTAAGAATATTACCTCTTTTCAAAAAAAAAAGAAAAGAATATTACCTTATATAGTTCTTCATCAAATTGTGCTAACTGTGCACATTTTGCCATGATCTCTTTCCTCATGAAGAATGGTGTCTGCAATAATGTGTATTCTTTTTTCTCCAAAAACTCAAGGGCAAAGTTGATCAGAGCTTGATTAAGTCGTACACCATCACCCTTCAGATAGTAACCTCTACCTCCGGCCACATCAGCACCTATTTATACAAAGCACATTTGGGCGAGCAGATAAACTAGTCGATAACACAGAGAACATTAAACAAGACGAGCAGATACAAAAGGAAGCAGTGCTGTAAATAATGACTCCAGCAAGTAACATGTAGAGGTAAAAAAATATAGGACTCTATAATCCAATTGAAATGCCTGCAAGGAGACCACATAAAAGGCCTGGAGTGCATGGGGTTCAGACAGTTGTGTTAATAGACTATTCATGACAACTACAAAATATTTGGGAATTGTGACTAAGAAGAAATGAGTATATAATATAGTAGGAGAATTTTATCCACGGCCCAAGGACAATAACTTTCATGAGAAAAAATGTTCTGTCAAGGATGATCTGATAGAAAATGGTTTACTTCACAAAACACCATAGCATTAACAAGTAATGACTATTCCTTTGTGGAAAATGACAAGGCGTCAAAGGAAACATAGTTTCTAGACTTTTACTAAGTGAACAATAGGCAAATGTTTAGTTTGGGTCTAAACTAGATTTACTGGATTAACTATAATTATTGTCTTGAAACAGCTAGTAGTGAGAGAGCTCTGCCCTACTTCCAATCCTAAAAAGAAGAAACTGACACCATTTGTAAGATATAGATTGTGAAGTCATTGGTGCAACACCATCCAGAAAAGGAGTTATTCTTTATCAGTAGGTTGAGCTGATCACAGGATTTAACAGCTTGAAATTAACAGATTGGTTCAGACAAATAAACTCAAAATTCAATACCTCTCTTCAAGTCAGCAATCCCAAGAAGCTCAACGAGGTCAACATGATTCTTCAACTTGGGCTCCATCCTCTTCTCACCCCATGTCCTAATAATGGCATTATTTGCCTGCCAAATTTCAAACAGTTCACATTTCTAATCCATAATTAAGCAACAAGTTCAAATGTCTAACAAAACCTGTTGCTTACCTCATCGTTACCGACAGGGACTGATTCATGCACAAGGTTTCCCACAGTTTCCAGTTTAGCTTTCAGTGCAGTCCATGCCTCCCGAACTTCCACTTCCATATCAGCTGTGGATTTCTTGTTCTTGTCTGTTTCCAAGATTAAGGAATCCACCTCAGCCGCCAACCTACTGATCTCCTCCTCATTCTCTTGATTCTTCCCAGCAGACTTCACCAAGACAAAAGTATCAAAATTAGTTCCTGAGCTAATTGAAACCCAATTCAGAAACCAGACAGAGCAACCAAGCCCGTAATCCATATCAATTCTAAAACTAAGATAAACCATAACCCATATCAATACTAAAACTAAGATAAACCCAAATCCTCAAAAACATAAGGGCGCATTAGCATAAACACGATATCCCAGATCTCAAAATCAGATATTGATTTAAAAAGTCACGAAATGGACTGAAAACATGAACAAATACAAGTTTGGCGATTTTGATTTTTTGTGGAGCGATTTGCTTGTTGATTTTGTTCAGCTCTTTGCGGAGATTTTCCAGTTTGAATTGGCCTGAAAACAACACAAAACACGGTAGCAATCAATCGTCGGCACATAGAATATTGTTCGGTTAAAATGTAACCAAAGTCTGGCGGAGAAGAGAATTGGTATGATGCAGAGAGGGAAGTGTGCAATAGGTACGCTGGCGCCATTCTTGGTCGAGGTCAATGATCTCGTCGACGATGGAGACGTCGGCGAAACGGCGGCGCAGAGACTCGCGGGGGGTCTCGGGGGTGTTACCCCTCTTCCTCCCCAAGAGATTGATGTCCAACATCTTTGCTTCAACCACAACCACTACTTTTAGACGCTTCTTCTTCTTCTTCTGCTACTACAAGCTGTGATATGGCGATGGTGAAGACTGAGACTCTGTGGTGAAAGATACCTATTTACTCCCCAAAACCCTAGCAAGTCGTTTTGAGTCGCAAAACACCTCATGTTTGTGGCTACCTATTAAAAATATAAAATTGGTTTTTTTTTTCTTAAGGTAATTTTAAGAAGTATAAAAATTGTAGGCTCATATATTTTATTTTTCTGAAAAGTGTATGAAACTAAAAAAAATAAAAGTTGTCATTTTTTTTTTTGAAATGAAAGATGTTGTCCCTCGGAAAAAAAAATTATATAAAAAAGAAAAAAACTCAAAAAAATCACGATTTCAAAATATGTAAAGAGTTTTGTTCAAAATCTTGAAAATTAATGGGAGAGAAGTTTATACAGTCATAAATAAGTTTACTAGAGTTAGTCTAAAGATAAAATAAGAGACCGAGGATGACTAGGAGTTAGAAGCAAATTGGAGCCCTAGTTGCCGCTGGTTGTTTTTGCTCCTACTTCAACGCAAATCAAGTTGTCTATTGGATATTCCATGTGTTTCCTCTTTTGAGAGTTAGACTTGTTGGCGACGTGTTGATTTTTCGGTAGTTGTGGTTTGTGAAGGGCGTTTTTCTGGTTTATTTGAACGAAGAGGGTCGAGGAGGTGATGATGAGTACACCGGCTAGACAAGGTCAGACCATAGCCAAGAGGAGAGAAGTGAATACCTACAGCTCTTCGACAAAACATAACCAAGCAAGAGATCTGGTTTTGAAACCCTAGGAGTTCAGGGTTTGTCGAAGAGACACCACAAAGCCTTCATGCAGAAGCCATTAGTATCCGGGAGGTACTGGGATGGATCAAAGCAAAGGAACTTGTCGAAAAATCTCATGTGTTCTGAAGTCTGGCAACCATCAAGTCTTATATTTATATACTTTTGATTATGTAGTTTGGGAAGCATCAGTACCAGACATTTTATTCTAGTTTTAAGTAGGTATGCAAGTTTGCTCTCAAGATTTGCACGAAGTATTCGTGAGTGCTAGAAAACATATGAGGCGAGGTGCTAGTTTTTTATGTCTTAGGTTTAGTAGCTAGAATTGTTCTGCGTTTTTGACCATAGTGGGATGGGGGAGACACCATTCTTATTTATGTCTATAGTGTCATATGATAACGTTGAGCAATAAAATTGTTATTATTTTTTAAAAAAAAAAGATAAAATAAGCACATAGGAAGAAAAATAGTATGAAAAAAGTATTTAATTGTGTTTGACAATTGCAACTAAGAGTGGGTTTTATATAATTACATCCAAGTTTGAAATTACTTTGGTGATCTCTTTAATTTTTATTGGGAGAATTACTAAAATGTGCCCTCATCAATTGGGTATAAACTGCCTAGTGAAAAAAAAAACGTGTTATAAGAGGTTTTTTCATTGGTATTATGTCTCTAAGTGTGCATTTTTTTGGATTTTTAGAAATAAGACACAATATAATGTATGCACACAGAATGCAAGCATAAACATTATTCACATAATGACCTGCCTCACACTTAAAACAAAGCATTGTCCCTAATGCGACTCTAACAAATAAGGATAAAAATCCCACTAAGATATGAAACAAGGTAAGAACCACATACTTACATTAAGGAATAATCCCACAATTATATATGCATTCACTAACAGTGTGAGAATTCGGGTGCTTAGCACCCACCATATATGTAAAAGGATCAAAAGCAGCATAAAATACTAGTAAAAGTAGAAAGGGGAAAAAGAAACTGCCCCTTGAAGAACACTGCTGGATTTTTCCATATGAGTGTGTAGCCATTAAGTGCACCAATCCATTCATCGCAAGCTCTAAAAGCCACATCGGCAGAGCACATGCAATGCATAAACACAAAACACATAAAAAGGAACAAGTGCAAGAATACAATCCTAAAGATACTTAGATACAAGCAATGCTGACAAACAATAAAACAATAATGAACACAAAGGATAGGAGGAAAGCAAATATAAAACACATATATACAAAATAGGAAAGTGGGCCGAGAGCCTATTAGGAAGGTTCGAGGTGGTCAAAATCCTACTACTCGAAGCGGTCTCTGAGTCAGACGACATTCCCTAGATCCGTGAAACAGAGGTTCAAACAGTATTCTCTATGTGCCACCTCTCATCCTACATGGTGGCACGAATGTCCCTTCTGAATCAATCTCAGTGTGCCATCCATATCCAGACATCATATACACCTGTTGCAGCACGAAATGCCCTCTATAAGGTTAGGGACTCATGATGCACTGCGGTCTTGTTCAAGGTGGTTTATGTGTTGGCCAAAGTGGCCTCATTGTTGGCTCAGAGGTTAGTCCTCCGAACCTATATCCCCTTGCAGGTAAGCCCCTCATATTGGGCATACCCTCATACGTGGCCACCTCCTTCATCACTCCCAAATTTCCGAACTCATCCGCCTCCGCACCACCCTTATGGGACGCCATTGCCCCAAGCTGTAGTAGTGGCCTAAGGTCATGGAAAAGGGTCCGATCTAAGAAAATCTACCATTTATATATATTTCCAAAACCAAAAACCTTCTTTTATCCAACTTGGATTAACAAATCTTTCAATATTTCTAGTGCTTTCTTATTAATACCTTTTCTTGTGGAATCAATAAACTTGGGTCAACAACCGACTTCCCTAAATTACTTGTAGTCGGTACACTTGCCATGCATCAATTGTCATACTCCTATATGCATTGATGTAGATTCTTTAGGCTTTGATGAGCTTTGAATGAAGTCACTACAGCCCGACTACTTTTTTTCTAAACCGAGGTGGAGAACCTCATTGATTCCATATTTAATGACCTGATCTCCGATGCAATCTAGGGCCTTGTAGCAGATAGGGGTGTTCATAGATGGATATCCAATCTGACCTGCACATACCAAGACCAGACCGCAGATTTGTGGTTACAAAAAACATGATCCACATCCGCCCATCGAATAACTATGTTGGACCAAAATTCGTCCATTCAGATTGCGGGCGGATCGGGTCAGAACACGCAAAAAATCCAATTTGTATATACTTGTATTAAGTTAACGTTTATACATTTTTATCTTGCTTTACACCTTTAATAAACCATAGTTTATTCTCATTATTTTTTTTAGTGCAAGTTTATTCGTCGGTGATGAACTTTCAAGGTTATTGCACTATTGAAAGTGCTTCCGCTATTGTGATAAATATAAATTATGACTTCAATTTTGAAGAAAACTAACTATTTTTGGTTCAAACAAAAATCTTATGTACTGATTTTATAATAAATATTCAACATTACTAGTCCAGAAAATAGACTTTTTATTTAACACAACCAAAAAGCAAAACTGAATTTTTTGTACCTCACATAAAAGAATGAAAACAAACGAAATAAAACTAGTCAAACATGCATGTTATGGTAAAAAATAATTGAAGCCTAGAAAAGAAGATGGACTCGCCGCTAGACTTAGGAATCAGAAGCTCATCCATCACGACGATGGAGGCTACAACAAAAAGGTAGGATCTTGATTTGTATAGGAAGCAAAGATAAGATTTGAAAGATGAAAATCTTAAATGGAACTTGGAATAGAGAGAAGATGAAGGTTAGAGATCCATTTGCGAGTCTAAAAAGAGAGACAATGAGCAACAAGGGAGGCATGTGGTTAGCAGGTTTGATAAGGAGAGTATATATGGTAGGTTCGTAGGGTTTATGAAGTTAGTGATACTAATTAATGATAGTTGATTCATCTCCCCGTGAAAGATGTGGAGTAGAAGCATGACCGTGGCTGCCTATCAAACGTAGATAACCACTAAGATCGATGACCATAATGCTTTGCTGAGGATGTTTGCAAGGATCGAGGGTTTCGATACTTAGGTTGCGGCGAATCGATTTAATTGTGGGTATTTGGTACCGCATCCGCAATCCGCCCAGAAAATTGCAGATGGAGACATACATGGACCACCCGTAATTCGATCCGCTAACTGCGGATCTGTGTTATACGGGTCGCGGGTTTGGCGGATTGTGGACATTTTGAACATCCCTAATAGCAGATGTGTCCAAAAGGGTAGCAAATGATACGGTGCGCCGTTCAGGGAAGAAGAAGCGGGCATTCCTCGTTGGAAGCAGGAACGGAAGAGCAAGTAGCTAGCAGCAAACTACTTTGCTAAACGTCCAATGTATGATAAGGTCACTTTCTGGTGTCGATTCGGACGCGACAACCGATGTTCTACCATATTATGGATGGACTATCGGTCTTTACTCCCTTTTTATGGAAGCGGGCCATTGTCTTAGGTCGGAGCAATTTCAGTTCATTGTAGAAGTGTACAACAACCTTATAGATGCTTGCTACCGGGTGCTCAGTCGATAGCCTCGACGAATACCTGCATACTGGTAAGTGCACAACCGATATTTGCTTCAAAGAGTTTTGGGAAAGAGTCCTCGTTGTTTTCAGCGAAGAATATCTGAGAAGCCCAATCGTAGTAGATATTGTACAATTATTGGCACAAGGTGAGTACCACGGTTCACCTAGTATGTTAAGCAATATTGATTTCATGTATTGGTAATGGAAGAACTGTACACCGGATATGATCATGCCAACCTAACAATCATGTTAGAAGTGGTGGTCTCACAAGATATATAGATTTGGCATGTCTTCTTTGGTATAACGGGTTCGAACAATGATATCAACGTTATCACTATTGTTCACAGACGTAGTCCATGAAGAACAACCTCAATTTTTTTTATACAGTCCACGGTACGGAGTACATTAATGGCTACTATTTAGCCGATAAGATATATCCACCACCGATAAGATATATCCACCGTGAGTTGTGTTTGTGAAGACAATATGTAAACCGGCTAGTACCATACAAAAGATATTTGCACGAGTTCAAGAAGGCTACAGGAATGAGGTGGAACGAGTCTCCGGAGTCCTCTAGGCATGTTTCAAAATAATTACCTTCAAAATAATTACCAAGCCAACACTTTTTTTGAGATAAGTAGAAGTCGTATCAATTACGAAGACAATTTACTGGCTTATTCTTTTTCGATCCAACCTCCCTCAGGTATTCAAGATCCTTGTAGATGAAAAAAATATAATGAATTGAAGATATCTTCACTTGCCGAGCACTACAAGACAAGTTTGGGGAAATAGAGTAAATGTTCTTTTCAATTTTGAATTTGAACAATATAATTTAGGTTGGTAATTTAGGTTTACCAGGTTTACCTTAATATAATTGTCAATTAAATTTATGCATACTCATTTCTTTAATTACCAAATGTTGAAAAAAAAATTAAAATTAAAATGAATTCGCCGACATTGCATTTCAAGGAATTCATAATTGTCTCAACTCTCAATATATATCTTAGTTTCCTTTTAAAGTGGAGGGCTTGAGTAACAAATATTTAGAAATAACAACAGTGTTGAAGAAATGATGCCCATCAACTTCATTCTTCACACAGATCAGTACAACATGTAACGCCGAAACATGATACTACTTTATTTTTCAAAACAGAAGCCACAAACACGAGACATAACAAGCACCAAATACGATGATACCCACCATGTAGACAACAACAGCCGAAACTACCCTGGTTCAAGCATTGACAGGAGTACCACCGTTGGGGTGAAGAACCTGGCCCGACATGTAAGACGAGCATACATTACACGCCAGGAACACGAACGACGGTGCGATCTCCCACGGCTGCCCCGCCCGGCCCAGAGGCACCTGCTTCCCGAAGTTCTCACACTCATCCTCGCTAAACGAGGAAGGGATCAACGGGGTCCACACGGGCCCGGGCGCTACCCCGTTAACCCTTATCCCCTTGCCGGCGAGCTGGAGGGCCAGTGCCCTTGTGAAGGCCACTATGGCCCCTTTCGTGGACGTGTACTCTCTCAGAGTCGGGGGTCCCCTTTACGCGGTTACCC
>JAYMSW010003581.1:0-12023 GCA_036897725.1 Erodium texanum
ACACCGTTAGTTTTCTTATGAAATGACCATTCTACCTCCCCCGGGTTTAAGGGTATGGTATTTTAGGGGTTGATTTGGGGAAAATGATAGTTTTAGGGGTAGATTTTGGGAGAGTGTAGTTTAGGGTTCGTAATTTGGGGTCTGAATAGTTTAGGGTTTACTTTGGGAGATGAGTATTTTAAGGATTTTAAAAAAAAATTGGTCTGAAAACTGTCAAAGTTAACGGATTGCAAACGGAAAATTTTTTTACCGTTATTTTTTACAGACTTAGTAGTTTACCGTTACTTCCTGTACATATTTGAATTATAAGAGCCTTTATACACAAAAGTAATTTGGTGTAGGTAGTCAAGTTCATGTATTTTAGTTTTCAACAACCATATGATTCAACCCTCTTAAATGCAATTTATTTTTATAATAAACATAGGTCATATTAATAATAAGAGTATTTTTGTATAAAAACATTTGACAAGTATAGATTTCAAATTTTGAATTATAAAAATATAAAAATCAAAGAAGGTACATTTTGAATCATAAAATATCAAATTTCCCCGTAAAAAATATGTTCAGCACACAAAACGCTCCACATGATATCATCCTTATTAATGAAATGGATGAAATCATGCTCGTTTCTATTATGATTTTAGGTTAGTATATAATGATTTAGTTGATATAATTAAAAAAAAGAGAACAGTTATTTTCGTAGAAATAAATATGTTCAACACACAAAAGGCCCCACATGATATCATCCTTATTAATGAAATGGATGAAATCATGCTGGTTTCTATTATGATTTTATGTTAGTATATAATGATTTAGTTGATATAATTGAAAAAAGAGAATAGTTATTTTGTAGAAATAAATTGGCTAGAAAATTGCGTTGATATCGTGCAAACAATTTTATTTTTGAAATAAATGTTCCATATATTAATAATATTACAAATTTTAGATTCAGTGGGAATCACAATTCCCGCGATCAGTTTTGAATGAGCATATATCACATATCGTTTAACAATCAGACCAAACCTGACTGCATAATAAATGTGCACCAAAGTCAGACATAGCTGTCACTCTATTTGTTCCCACTAGGATTTGGACCCGAGTGGCTAAGAGAGAAAAACAACCCCTTTACCCATTAGGCTAGCTTGATAGTATCTTGCAAACTTAAAACATATTAACTGAAAAGTGTGTTTAGTTGTATCTTTTCTAGGTTTGGTATCATTATATTGATATTTAGTGGGACCTTTGTGTAAGTTATTAATCATTTTTGATATTGTTTCCTTTGTGTAAGCTCTCGACAGTTGTGAGTCATAGTATACTATGACCTATGTGGTCGGATATATTTTCTTACTAGAGCTCGTCTCTTTCTGTTACATCGGTATCGTTCGTCTACTTAAACTGTTTTTGTTTTTTAACCATAATTATTAAACCGTACGGTGTTTATGTTGACTTAATTTTAATTTTTTGGGCCCATTTGATCAACACTAAGCTGGATTAAACACAAAGCTGAAGGTCCATGGGCCATCCGTAATGGGCTTCATTCTTCTTCATTGAAATTGTATTTTGAGCTTTTACAAATTCACCTTGTCAAATGCCATGTCTGAACTCTTCATACGTGTTTATTACAAGTTTGATTCAGTCCGGTTTATAGTTTCAATCCAAAGCAAATTAAATTGCTTGGTCTAGTTCAAACGATTACCAATTCCCCAGTCGTTTACAAGTAGAACCAACCAGCCCGATAGATCCACTTATTACAGGTCAAACATCCTCTAATACAGACATACACATCAATACATTCATATTATTGGGTTTCTGGGTTGCTTGGAATGTAAGAAAGTCATATTTTACAAAGAGTGTTTTATTTACAAGGAACCAACAAAAGAGTCTCCCTCTAAGTGTGGACCAACCGTTGCGTCTGTTAACCCGACTGTTTCAATGACTCATTCCTTATTATAGCTTCATAACATTGTAACCATCGAAACTTTTTGTCCGTACTATAATCCTCAGCCATCCCCTTGTTGTTTTCGGGACAGTACATATTCAGCCAGCTACAAATCCCCTTAACTTGTGCATGATCCATTTCCAATTCAATTGTGTACAAATCAAGAAAAAAGAAATACCCATTTTTTGCTTTATGGCTGTAAGTGTTCTAAGGCTCTCTACTCTGTACCTTAATTGATCTTTTGACTTCTATAAGACATGTGGGGTTTGATTTGGATCAACCCAAAATGCTTTTCATGAACATGATTTGTTATGTTCATGTAAATTTTCTGGGTTCTAGGATATTTTTAAGATTGTCATAACATTTTCTACTTGACTTAGCACGCAATAAAATGCCTCTGTCAGAATCTATTTTCTTAAATTTGATATGGTCACACAGCAGCAACAATCTCATGTACCCAAGTTCGGAAACTGGGACAGTGACAACATGCCTTACACGGTCTACTTTGAGAATGCAAGAAAAGAAAGAACAGGAGGCAAGATGAACCCGAATGATCCCGAGGAAAACCCAGAGGCCTTTGTGACCGGACGGGGAAGGATGATGAACCCAAATGACCCAGAGGACAATCCAGAGGCCTTCACAGCAGTTCCACCTTCTCCTCTTCACATGCATGCTAGAACGCCTCCTTTACACCATGACAGGATGTGGCACGACGACGATCATGATGATCCCAAGAGCATCGCTACTGATCTCAGCTCATCACATGCTAGAAACAGAAGTGGGCTCTATGATTTTTCTGTGAGTCTTCTAGAGCTGCTCTGATGATTTTTTTTTTTTTGTTCTGCATAGGTAGGAGTCAAAAAAATAGAGGTGAAGTGCTTAACCACAAGACTAACCAGCTTTGGTGCTAATCTGATGATTAGTTCACCAAATGATCCAACTGTATAGTTGTGGACTGATTCTTGTGGGTTTTATTGGGGTGACAGACTCAGAGAGCATCGGTGCCAAGGTTTGGGGCGTGGGAGGAAAATGACCCGAGATCAACAGATGGCTTTACTGTGCTTTTCAACAAAGTGAAAGAGGAGAAGCATATGCCATCTGTTAACTTTCCTGTTCCTCCACAGCAAAATGCTCACTACCGTACTCAACAAGAACATTATCAGGCTTCTTCCCCGAGATCAAAGGTATCATAATCTCTGGATTTGTGTTTGTTTAATTGACTAATTATTGTTACTTATTTATGCTTAAATGATTTTGCAGATGTGTTGCTGTTTCTTTTGAAGCGGAAGCGATTGAATTACCAAAACCCTTAATTTAGGTGATATTAAGCTACATGAAAAGGAAGTGATTTGAGTTTGTATTGGCTTTGATGTGGGCATAAGTGTCTTTTGCTTTATTTTATTATTGATTGTGGATTCTCGTGTTAAAAAATCTAGTCCTCAAACCCTTAATTTGTAATAATTATTTCTTGCTTGTTTATAAGCTCTGTTCAAAACATGCAATAACAAGCATTCCTTGACTAGGTTCCTCATGTTTGTTGTAAAAGAATTGATGTTGTGTAGTTCACTTTGATTCTGAAAAGGAAAATATAAAGTCAAATAGAATGGGTACATGCAAAATTTACTTTTATCAATTTAATTTCAGGATATACTATATGTGAAAGGAATGAAATAAACTATATTGTGAAATGTCTTTAGAATTCAAAAGGAGACGTCATGTCAGTGCCCATGGTCCACAAGGGCCCAATAAAACCTACCCGTATAATAAATTCCATCAATATCATTAGTAGGCCCATCAACAAGCCCAATTTTACAGCCACAGAATCATTCAAACGATACCGTTTTTATTACGGTGAAAGGTTTTCTCCAAGCGCCAAAAACTGTATAAAATAAGGAATATACCGGACGCTGCCTCATTTCAAATTGCAGAGAAGTCCTAAATCTTGACATCACAGCACTGTCGTGAAAAAGATGGAGAAAGGAGCTCAGGCCATTTCCTGCTCGAAAGAGCACCAGAAGATCTACCAGGACTGGTTCTCTGTCTTCGATTCAGGTCTGTATCTTCTCTCCGATCAAGTTTAGTGATTGCGTTTTGTTCAAAATCTGATTTCTGTATGGTGCTGCGAAGATGGCGATGGACGTATTACTGGAAATGATGCTACCAAGTTCTTAACCATGTCGAATCTCTCTCGGCCTGAACTCAAGCAGGTTTCGCTTTCATTTTTTAAATTTCTTTCCTTATATTAATATATTTTATTTCCATTTCATTGTTTGAACGGTAAGTTTAAACTTGATTTAGTATAAAAAAATACCATAAACTGAAGCTTGTAGAGTTAGTGGTTTGGGATTTATTTATTACTAGATAACTGTAGTTTTTCTTCAGTGCCATTTAATGGATCTGTGCATGTTTTAGGGAAATGTGTTTGTTGATTGCACTGCATTTGCAGTGTTAACCTAATTTGGTTGCATTGCAAAAGAAAGAAGTGATGCTTAATTGCTCAGCTTTCTGATTTCTTGAAACAAAAATTGGAATATTCATTGGTTAGTTTGTTGTCAATGGGAAAGGAAGGACCATCTTCGAGATGTTGTATTGCTCAAGTCATTAATTATTTTGCATCAGCCAAATGAAAGTTTCTGTGACATTACTAATTGTCTAATAGTTGATGCATGCCATGACTGTTGAACTTTTTTCCATTGGCTTTATACTGTAACTATTATTTTGTTTGAGTGATTAGGTTAAATGGTTACAAACTCACATTTTTCTTGTTTTATTTTCCTTAAGGTCTGGGCACTTGCAGATTCCAAGCGACAAGGGTTTTTAGGTCTTACCGAGTTCATTACTGCGATGCAGGTAGTTACTGCAATAATGGTCTTCACATTTTAGAATCTACTTCATTGTAATAACTTCACATTTATTTACATGTTTTGTGATGGGCAGCTGATTTCATTGGCACAAGCAGGATTTGACTTAAACTCAGATATCCTTCGAACAGCAGGCAAGCATGACAATGTTTTTTTATAAGAGCCATCTTATTTCATGCATACCATATAATTGATGGTCTGGCACATTTATTTTTGTTTGAACTAATCTTATTCCATTTTATTCCTTGCTACAACAGCTGAAATGGATGACATTGATCTTCCATCAATGGAAGGATTGGATGCCTTAGTAGCTGTAAGCAGTCTTCGCTGACGAGCTTTATACTGCATAGTTGTTCAAATGACCTTTTTGGTGGCAATTGAAATTAGATTAATTTTCTCATTAATGCTCATCTTATGTCTGCAGAAAAGTAAGGCCTCAAAAATAAATGTCGCGGTTGACACAAATGGTAAGAAAGTCTTCTATCGTTCTAAGTACAAATGGAACTTTGTAATTGCCTTCATCAAGTTGGTAACTTAGTTTCTTAAAATTTGTGAAGGAGCTGCTCAACCACCGCCACAGCCTCAGTCTTCACTATCAACTCAATGGTTCGCTTCAAAATCTGCAAAGAAGGTATATCTGTTCATTGTGGTACCCAATATAAACACCCTGTAATACTGAAGGTACAACAAATGCACACACCATATAAATTTGATACTTCACTTGTTATATGTTTAAATGAGTATTTTATATTTGGTTTGGGTGTACAATGAAGGTCACACTTATTCATGTCAAATCTCTGCATTTACCAGTCATGGCTCTGGAGGTGCAGAATTTGTTGTGACTTTACGTTGAGTTTTTTCAAGTCTACCTTTTTTATTCTCATCCAGAATTATAGATATGGCAACTGATCCAACTTATTTATTTGTTCTGTTATGTCAGGTCAGGTCAGGTCATTTGGTGAATTGAATGAGATATTTTGATTTAGAATAGCATTTCTCCTTTTGCACAAATTTCATGCTGTTAATGGAAGTTATTCTTGAGCCTTCACCCTACACCAATTAGTTTTTTTAGAAACCAGTTACTGGCATCACTTAGTTTGACTTTTTGTTAATTTATTTTTCCATTTCTTGATTGCTGAATTTCCTTTGATCGATCATCCAAACTTCTACCCACATTTATGCTCAATTTATGCCCCTAGCTTCCAACGATTTTCTATCTGGTATCATTCTTAAGATGTAAGATTTTAACTTTTGATACTTCTCTCTAGGAAGGTATTAGTACATGTTTGACTGATCTGTTCTTTGCTTAATATATTTATTTCCCAGGTGCCTGTGACTTCTGTTACGTCAATAATTGATGGCTTGAAGAGGTTGTATATTGAAAAACTGAAGCCATTAGAAGTTATGTATCGTTATAATGATTTTGTATCTCCAGTATTGGTGAGTGTACTTTGCAATATTGTTGGCTTTCAATTAAGAGAAGAAAAAATTGGCTATGTATTACCCATTTTCATTAGTGACCAGATACCATAAATGCATATGCTTCTTCTATCAGCATGTAATATACTTTAGGTACAAAAGCTTTAATTAATTTGTGGGTTCGTGTGTGATTTGTTGTCTTGCAGACAAACAGCGACTTTGATGCCAAGCCCATGGTCATGCTTCTGGGCCAATATTCAACTGGCAAAACAACATTTATAAAACACTTGCTGAGATGTGACTACCCAGGTTAGTAAAGTTTTTGGCCTTCTTGAAGTTTCAAGATATGAATAGTTGACGATTAGATTCATTATCTTGACAGGAGCTCACATTGGACCAGAGCCTACGACTGACAGATTTGTTGTTGTTATGGTATGAGTGCATCACTAATCATAATAATGTTCAGAGATGAATGTATTAATCATAACATGCTACAAGTTCGAATGGTGTTTCTGATATCTTCATTAGTAATATTTTTTTAATGTAAATGCCCTTAGTCATTAATACATAAAGGCATTCCTGGGTTTTATTTCTGATGAACTATGTTGCTAGACAATATGAATCACATTTAGTGGGGGGATAAGTGTCTGAGAATTTTTTAGTAATTGCCTATAAAAGACAACAGTGCTAGATAAAATAGAAATTCTCAAGTATAAGTTGGTTATATGCAACAAAGATGGAGATTGTAACACGTTGGGGATGTGTTAGTGTGTATAACTCATTGTGTTAATGTACTCAGTCTGGACCTGATGAAAGGAGTATTCCTGGGAACACCATTGCTGTTCATGCTGAAATGCCATTTGCTGGCCTCTCAACTTTTGGAGGATCATTTTTGTCCAAATTCGAATGTTCTCAAATGCCACATCCAGTGAGTCGTGAACTGTATTTATTTTGATAAAACTATTCCTTGCCAATGTATTGGTGTTTAATTTGATATTCTCCAAAATGTTTGCAGCTACTAGACCAATTTACTTTGGTAGACACTCCTGGTGTCCTATCTGGTGAAAAGCAACGCACACAAAGGAGTTATGATTTCACCGGGGTGATATCATGGTTTGCAGCAAAATGTGATCTTGTTCTTCTTTTGTTTGACCCCCACAAGCTTGATATTAGCGATGAATTCAAGCGCGTAATTACATCTTTACGTGGTAATGAAGACAAGATACGTGTGGTTTTGAATAAGGCAGACCAAGTTGACACCCAACAAGTAAGCCATTTACTCATTAATAGAAAAATTGATAGATAGTTATTATGTGTATATACTAATTTTGTATTACAGCTCATGAGAGTTTACGGGGCATTGATGTGGTCACTTGGGAAAGTTCTGAATACTCCAGAGGTTGTGCGTGTTTACATAGGGTGGGTTAATTTATCTTCTGAGTTATTTTATCAACAAGTTGAGCTATACTTTAGGCTAATATTTTTGTCATCTTAGTATTGTACTAACATTTAATTTGTTTAATAGTTCATTCAATGACAAACCAGTCAATGAAGGGGCTGTTGGTCCTCTAGGACGCGAGCTTTTTGAGAAAGAGCAAGATAACCTCTTGACCGACTTGGTTGAGATTCCAAAGAAGGCTTGTGATCGCAAAGTATGCTCTTGTAACATATATTGTTTAATACAATGTCTGTGCGCGTATCAGTGTCATAATCTCATATCATGTGTATTGCAGATCAACGAATTTGTGAAACGAGCCAGGGCTGTGAAGATTCATGCTTACATTATAAGCCATCTTAAGAAGGAAATGCCTGCAATGATGGGGAAGGCTAAGACTCAGCAACGCCTTATTGATAATCTTGAAAATGAATTTGCCAAGGTATTATTTCTTTCTACCATGTGAAAATAAAATAAAATGTATTTACACCTGTGTAGTCTAGTAATGGTTTACCTTAATATTATGGTACAGGTCCAGAAAGAGTTTCATCTACCTGCAGGAGATTTTCCAGATGTTGAGCACTACAAGGAAGTACTGAAAAGCTACAGCATTGACAAGTTTGAGAAACTAAAGCCAAAAATGGTACAGGCTGTGGACGACATGCTTGGTTATGAAATTCCAGACCTTTTGAAGAATTTCAGAAACCCGTATGACTGCAACTAAATGCAGCTTTACAAGAAAGATAAGGGACATTAAGAATTTCAATGTTGTATTGGTATGTGTGTATATGCCTTGGTTTTACATTTTGACAAATTACACTCTTTCCTTCAGAAACATAAATTTGTATGAGGTTTGTTGCTCCTCTGCTTTATTAGCATTTCATAACTGCTTGAATGCTATAAATTTCAGAAAAGACGATGTCTGAGATTTGACAGGCAAAAGAGTGCTTGATTCAAGCTGTACTGCAGGCGTATACATGAAAAAAGTACATACATTTATATTAATGTACAGTAGAAATACAAGCGCTAAACTATGACTTGAACAATAACACTAATGCACATGTTTTATGAACAGGAATCAATTGACGAACCCTTTTAAGCATAGAACTGCAACTTATGTACATAGAATCAGTCAAGACTCCATTGTCTCAATGCAACATTCTTAAGCTTCTTCAGAGGGATGTTTTTCCCATTCTGCATCCCTACTTGAAACCAACAACGGAACTATCTCTGTTCTTCTTGCTCTGCATCTTCTAGGTTGCATTCATTGTACATACACCTCAATGACCTGGGAAGGACAGAACAGAGCCTTCCCGTTGTGCAATGATATTCTCCTTGCTCCAATATTTACTTCTGGCATAACAAATCCAAAATGTCTACACGGCAACCACATCGGTATTTTGACTATCATCACATGTCAAAATAAGACCTTCTACGTACGTTGGGAGAAGGCATCGGGCCCACCCGCAGCCTGTTGAGATCAGCTCTGTTGATGGTTCAATCATGAGCACATTATCATGGCGTCGAACAACCCCCATCACACTAACAGTACTCCCTTCTTTGATATAACTGCACATAATATTCAATCAGGTCCCATAATGTATTGCTTTGAGACATCATTGAAGTAGTAAAAAAAACTTGACGCATAAGTTTTTGTGGCATATACCCTTCTTTGAGGCGCATTATGCGGTCATCAAAGGAAAGACTGCGCTCAGCCAGCCAACGTAAAAAGCTTGGAGATAATTCTTTATTTTTCTGAGTTACCTCAACAACTGTGGCTGGTTCGACAAAGGGAGCAACCTTAGCTCCGTATCCTGCTTTCACTAATGCTCTTAATCCAGTTTGGAAGTCTGATATGTAAAAATCAGCCACATATCTCTGTTCAGTAAGCACAAATTAATAATTGTCTCAACATAAAATAATAGGGTTTTCTTCATCTTCAACATGGTCACTAAAACTGGATAGAGGCTTAGAGCAAGAAATAATTTATGTTCTTATCAGAAGCATTTTCCAGAAATCTAGACAAAGGCTAATCATAAGATCTCATTGATAGGTGCACAGCAAAAATTAGCAATTCTTGCTTGAGAATCAAATATTGCTATTTTTCTTTTCTTTTCATTATATATACAATCTACTTGAAAATTTTGATTTCATCTAAATTGATCTGACACTATGTTATCACATGCCTAATATCTGACACAAACCATCATGTAGGGTGTATTAAACGTTTAAACAATTGCATGAACTAACCTCTGAATATCTAGACCCCCATGAGAAGCAATGGTGCTTAGGATTTGCAGATTTTCCGCCACATCCTTTATACTCATACAACTCTGTTGACACATACACACACCTAGGCACTTCTTGGTAAGATGTTTCCAGAGGAATGCTACCACAAGTGACAACCTACATGAAAGGATACACATAAGTTACTTCTAAAGAAAAGTTATAGAAGAATGATCATGCTTTTATGCATTCAAATTCATTCATTTCTTTTATATAAAATTTGCCTTTAAGCAATCAATTCAAATCCTCCTCTATATCCATCTTAGAAATTCCACCACATAATTTGTGCAACTCAAGGAATACTCAAACAGAAAGTTCAGAGGTGTTCTCCAAACATATAGTAGTTTGTCTGAGCTAACATTAACAAGCAAACACTGCCCATGGAACAGATTGCCTACCCTCTTGCACATCCAGCAATTGTGTGAACCAAGGTTTGAACTCAAGACCTTACTCATTTAGAAGTAGGCTCTTTTCCAATTGGTCCAACTTATGTTGGTTACTTCATGCAAGACATAACTAAACCTTACCGCCCCGGATCACCACACGAATCAGAAGTGAAGAGTTTCCTGCTCGAATCTTAGGACACCAAATATTTATGCTCACAGAGGACAATTATCTGATGATCTATCATGACAACCCAATAAATCGAAACAAACTAAGACTATAGACCCATTATATTTATACAAGCACCAACAGATCCACCCTTAAGAAGCCTCACCCAATTGAAAGGAACCACGGGTGGTGCATAATGGAATACTAAAGACAAGCAATAGAGTGGCTAAAAGGAATACTTAATGTTCATATTTCATCATCCACATGATTCACCTCAAGAATGTATGTAGCCTTCGCAAAAATTTGTCAAAAGTTGGCATTGACAGTTAAGTTGTAAAACTTCCCTAGTGTATCTGCCCCATGCTATCTGAAGCACATTACTGTCCGTATCAAAAGGTCATAGAAAAGGTGCATTTGCCTGCCTATTCCATCTTCCTTTTTTTTTTCTGATGAACACGCATTAGAAACTCATCTACTTTCCAATAACTGGAAACCAGTGGCAACTACTAGTAGTAGTTGTACGATACACCTACTTAATGTAATGAACTATATGCCTAAAACACTCCAAGTAAACCATATATGGAACCTCAGATCAGATGCTTATATTACTCTCTTTTATTTATGCATTAGCAATCTTTATATATCAGCAGTCAAGCTCTCTAAAGCTTGAGCAAATAAGTGTTGATTTAAATTGAAAGCTAATGTATGTATCAAGGTTCAAAATTGAGACATTGCTTATATGGAAGACGAAGTGCAGAAGCAACTTGACCTAACTTATGTTGGTTATGCAGAAACAATCTAAATTTCAAACACCAAGTAACAACTCTATAGGAACTGCAGAAGCAAACAGAATAACGGTTAAGGTCCCAACTACAGTTCTAAAGGGAATGCAAAAATGCTTTTGCAATCACTCCAGCAAAGCAACACAGTTTCGAAGAAACCTACACAATTATATCCTTTAACCCTCAAGAAAGCAAAGAAAAAAAAAACAGTCCCTCGTAAAATATAACTAACTACTAACTGACAACCATTTCACACAATACTCCATATTTTTTTTATGTGCTGCAAAGAAGAAAGACACTAGCATCTGACAAACATCCTCTTCAGGCAGCAATTTCACAACATTAAAAAAACCACTCATTTCGATCTACCAGTTAATATATTCACAGAAAGAGTCAAAATACAAACCCAGAAATGACCCACCATTGGACAATTAGGCTATTATCAAATCATGATAGCAAACAAAAGCTTTACATTAGGCATTTTATAATATAAGATCGAATTTAATAATAGCAACAATAAATGTTTAAAATCTGATAGTATAAGAAGGTAAATTACCCCAGTGACCTTGACGTACTGGCCGTCGACAGCACCTCTGAGCTCAGCATCCGGGAATCTCCTCACAAACCCTAAAAGCCCTCTCTTCCTCCACGCATAATTCCACAACACCAGCACCAGAATCGGCGCCAGAACTGCTGCCACCGCTACTCGAATCACCGGCTTCTTCACAGCAAATATTAGGAACACACCC
>JAYMSW010003582.1:0-12023 GCA_036897725.1 Erodium texanum
CCAAAAAAAAAAGACATCAACATGAATTCATGCAAACTCAAGCAACACAACGACCAGACATAAACTATCAGCTGTAACGAAAAAAGACATCAAGATGAATCCATGGAAACCTAAGCAACAACAACCACCAGACATAAACTATCAGCTTGAACTGTTAGCTGTGTAACGAAGAATGTTATGTGCACTTACTTGATTCTCAGCGAGACCCATCTGAATAACGCCGGTCGGATTATTCGTTTCATCGTAAGGGTTTTGATCGTAGGCCTTCCATCCCGCGAAATACGGAGAGTCCTCTCCGTGTGTGTCGGAGATGGCAAGGTTTGATAGCTCAATCTTCATGGCCATGACTAATTACAAGCTTTGTGAGAGAGAGAGGGTTTTGTGAGTGCTTTGTATGAAGAGAGAGAGAGATTTGAAAGTTTGGTGAGGAGTATAGGAAGAGAGGGGCATATATATATATGTAAAGGGTTGGGTGATAGAGATAATAAAAATTGTAAGAAAAAATCAAGAGATTGATTCTGATGACCAAAGCTTGAGCTTTTACAGATATAAATAATAATGTATAGTTTTTATCTGTCTCTCATCATGACAACTGTATTACGAATATATATGGTGGTTGCGACGGGGAAGATTGGTGGCTGACTATATATATCTATATATGTGTGTATATGTGCTTTTATTACAATTAGCAAAACCTATGACTTAGTTATATGAAAATGTTGCTGATATTGCACTCATGCGAACTCTAAAAGTTCATTTGTATTAGTTGCCCAAAATTGATTATATGAACAAGATCATAGATACGGTCATCAAGATCCATACATATTTGAAACATATATTTGATGTTGGAGATCTATAGTGGTTAAGCTCATGATGATCGATTAACTTTCTACAAGATTGGGATTCCGATTTGTGAATAAAGTGGGACCCCACACATTCACAAAGTATGTTGTTTTAACAAATAAAAATATGTTTTTATATAAATAACTATTTTTTAGTACTCAATCTAAGCTGATTAATAGATGGTAATGGATCGAGATATCACTATTTTTAAAATAATTCAAAATTATTGTATTGATCATGTTCATGAATATTTTATTTTTGGTGTGTGCTACCAATCTGATATTTCAACATTCGTTTTTCAAACGATTTTTCAAATTGTTCCTGCAATTTGACAATCATGATAATTAATAATTATCTTAAGCATTCTCTACCCAGTCAACTTACATAAAAATAACTTATTAGGGCTAGCTTAGTGGTTAAGGGAGTTGTTTCTTCTCTTAGCCACTCGAGTTCAAGTCTTGGTTGACACAAAGAAAGTGCCAGTTGCAGATATCATCAACAATACTAGAGTTAAGAAATTATGTTTATTTTTTTTAAAAAAACTCACATTTATGTATTATGAAAATGAAATATTTGTTTTGCAAATTTTGGCATGTGTGAGATTATACACATATATATTGGGTGCGTAGTAGCTAGGATATATATAGATCATGATGTATCGATATTGATCTAACAACTAGCCTACACAGTCGTAGATATATAGGGTTATGGAATTTTAGAGGAATTAATTAGTAAAATGATCATGAAAAGAATATATGTTTAGGAACATATATGTTTTAAATAATGAGTATTGGATCGACAAGGGTTTGGTAATAGAGATTATGAATACGAGTATATATAGATATGCATGTGCAGCAATTCAACTACACAAGATTTGCAATTACTACTCCATAGATTGCTTCCAATATATACGAGAACGTGGAAGGAACGAGTGACCTATGATGACGACCACTGCCTCCCAATAATCACATCCTATTATTATATTATTATTTTATTGATATTCCAATATTTATTAAATCTCATATGAATTGAATATTAGAAAATAAAAATAACAAAATAAACATTTGTGTCGTGTCGGAATATGTATTTAGTATTTACCACATGACCCAGGTTAACTGGTTAAGGAACCCTGGACTCCAAATAAAAGATATAGAACGATTTGAATGATTCGCTTGTATGGCTCAAATCACGAACTCGATAGAATATCATGTTAGACCCAAATCATAAAAGTAAAACCTGATTCGCTTGTATGGCTCGGACTTATTACCTCTTAACTATTGTTTCTAAAAGGTACATATTGATAAATCCTTAATTAATCGATATCGATTTAAGACATATTTAATGATCAGATATGACAAAACATTTTATTATTCTTTCGTACGTGGAGTAGAGCCTAACAAAGCATCAAGAGGAAGCTCCTAAGAAGTTCTGTTGCAGCACACTTAGTCACTTTCAACACTTAATACACGAGATTAGTGATCTAATTATCCACTGTTAAGTGATTAATTAATTATTTCATTACAGCTCACTGTCTCAAGACTCAACAAACATCTTAGTAAAAGGGGACCATGCTTACCCCTTCATGTTCTCATTACGGACTACAAATTATGTTCTTGTCTCAAATTGCCACGCCGACAAGAATCATTCAAATAGTAATTAATTAAAATTAACGACTCCATGCCCACAAAAAGACTCATTTGTAAATATAAATAAAGTTGAAAAAATATTTTGGATCGAATACAACCCGATATCGGAATTCATATATGATGTGTTTAAATTAAATAAAAAGAATCAAAATTGAATAAAGTTTAAAATTTACGACCGGTTCAAATCGAGACGATCATATGTAACATATAATAATATAACCCCTCACAAATCAAGTTATCCTAACTATTGTTAACGTTGGGTGTGGACTAAGGATGTGATCTATGAGCTTCCACGTGAGCGTTGACTTACTCAAGCTACACTAACCATCTTCTCTCCACTTGTTCATGGGAGTCCATTATTTTCCTTCGATTATTGCATTTTCTAAGAAAATAACAATATTGCAAAATATACTATTTTAATAAGCCGTCGCATACGCCAAACTTTGCCTTTTTCGGACATGAACACAAGTTCTCTTCTCATTAGTCCTAAACCATGTGCCACAACTATCGATTTTCATTGAGGAACCAATCAATTATGTGTTATGTTCATCTGTTAGTCAAAACTCGATCCATTTATTGTAAAAACTAATGGTCCTCAAACAAATATGTACAAGAAGTAACAGAATTCTATTAAGTCTGCAAAAACAGCGGTAAATAAATTTTTCGTTTACAATCCGTTAATTTTGACAGTTTTTAGATCAAATTTTTTTGAAATCCCTAAAATACCCTTCTCCCAACGTAAACCCTAAACTATTTAACTCTTATATTACGAACCCTAAACTACCATCTTCCCAAATCTAACCCTAAATAAAAGAGGTTTTAAGATATTTATCAAGTTGTAACACAATATATATATTCAATTGTATGTGAAACCAAAAAAGTAATATTTATAGCATATAATTGTTATGAGGTAATAGATGTAAAAGAAAATTACATTGATATTATAATAAAACGTTATAGATCTACGAATTCAAAGAGCTAAATAGTAATATAATATATAGCTTTTAACAATATTAAATTTGTATTATTCGTATGCAAAAACATGAGTATCGAGGGCAATTGCGATAAGATCGAAATCATTGAGTATATGAATAAATAAATTAACACCATATTCACGTGAACATAAGTTTTCTTGCATTTAAATGGAAAGAAATGATGTATAATCCAGATGGAAGCCAGTTCACTTTATTGCTTCGTCACTAATTTATAGTATATATTTTACGCGTACGTATCTTTACATTGGGACTCATGAAAAAGAGTTCATAAACAAATGTTGTTTCATGCACAAATCATTGAAGCTAAAACTAATTTCATAGTGGAGGAAAATAATGGAGAAGAAGAAGTAATGGTGCATCAGAAAAAAAATATATATAGAGATAATGTGTCGAAATTTAATATATTTTTATCTCGATATTCAAGATGCAGAACTTAATATGACCGTAATTATTTAATGTTTAAGAGGGTTATTTTTTTTTTCGTAATTAGAGATTGAATTCAGATATGGGAACGATACTTGTTACTATTTCCGATTGTTTATGTTGAGTTATCTCATGTGTACGTTTAGTATATCGTTTAATCCAATCTAATTATTAAGTGATACACGAAATATAGATGGTAGCATACTAACATACTTAAAATTCTTCAATTTGCCTAATAAATTAAAACAACTAGTGTCCAACTAATCAATTTAATATTATATGATTTAACTACTGAAGTTCCGTCTACCTAAAAGTTGAGAGATGAATCATGGAAGTACAAACTTATTTTTTATGGTGGTATTATGATTAGTACCTATCAGATGTACGTTTTTGACATTCATCCTCACCTGCAAGTCGGGATTGGGCGTCAGACTTGGCACGTAAAACTTTTAAGTCTAGACCTACTTAAAAACTCGAACTGATAGGTGAAGGTCCAAAATTGTTACTTTATATTGGTGTTATGATTATCATCTATTCGTTGTAAGATTTTGACACCCTCCCTCATGTATAAACCGGGATTGAATGTCAGACTCGACATGTGGATCGTGAGACTTTGACCTGAATTAAAATGGGATTGATAGCTGTAAGTTGGAAATAAACCAGACCCTAATAATATCATGTTAGGACCCAAACCAATCTAAAAACTCGACTAAATGGGTGAATATCCAAACTTATTACTTATACTAGTGTTCTGATTCATTCTATATGTGATTCTAACATATACTAATGAACAAGGACGTTGTAATAAACAGATTCAAAATATAATTATGAACTACAAATTAATATTTTGGATAAGGAAGCGTGTGCATAGCAGTAGGTAACATATTGCACTCAGAGATGAAGAGGCTTTTGCTGTATATATGACACATGATGAAAGCTATATATGCAGCTTCTTTGTATTTGCTATACTCGAACTAGTAGCAAATAATTAATTATACTAACCTTATTAATTATAGTA
The DNA here is from genome assembly GCA_036897725.1 of Erodium texanum. NCBI lineage: Eukaryota > Viridiplantae > Streptophyta > Magnoliopsida > Geraniales > Geraniaceae > Erodium > Erodium texanum. Next base: position 4,926 of record JAYMSW010003582.1, read on the forward strand.
CCAGGATTGGGTCGTGTCCGTGTACATGCATTAATGTCGGTGTATTTGGTGAGTCAAACCTTGTTTGACTTCTATATTAGAGGATGCTAAATGCATGCTTCTTGAATCTTACCACACTGTCACGAATTGACTAGGGATCCAACAACAATACATTATTTAGTTTCTAATTGTAATTAACCGACAATACTAATTATTATCTGACTTAGACCCAAGTACAATAAAGTTTTATTTTGGAGTTATAATATAATTGAATTATGTGAAAGTCTTTATAAAAAAAATGAATTATGTGAAAGTCAAACTCGTAGACATTGTTTTTTAATGAAAATTTTACCGTTATATTATATAGCAACCATATATATATATATATTAAATTATTAATCGTGTTAATCAAGATGGTAACGTTATATACTTTAACTTAATGGGAATAACAATTTTTGCAATCAGTATTGAATAAGCATAACCCGTGTATCATTTAACAACTAGGTTGAACAGAACAATACATTAGGACTCACACATAAGATAACTCAAGACAAACAACTACAGATAATACAAACAAATAAAATAATAACATTATTGTCCTCGTCAGTATTCGAACCATAATAGTTAAAAGATATAACTCCCTTAGCTTTAAAGAGTTGTAGACATTGTCAATCTAATGAAACAAATTTACTTACTACTTAAGCTAGTGGGATTCGAACTTTCGGAAGTATGTGTTTATACGTTTCGAAATTTAATCGAGCTAGTGTGGTTGCCTATTGGGCCTGGGCCATCGTTTCTTGATATATGGGCCTTCTTGAAATGGACGAGACAGTGGACGATTGTAAAGTTAGGAAAGATTAGTAAAAATTAAGTACAAGTTGGCTTATTTTCAATCAAATTAGTATGGTTGGGATTAAGAAAGAATAATAATCCTGTTTGAATAAGTATGTTTTTTTTTATTAAATTGGGAAAAACAAGTTTGAGAAGGGAGAAAAAAAAAATATTTACTATTTTGTTTTATGAGCTTTTAGTTTTGTTTTTATTTTGATTTCTATTACTTCTATTTTCATATAATCTTGATACAAACATATGTTTAAAAATAAAAAAAAGTTGTTATCAACCTATTGCTTAGTATTTTTATTCACTAAGTTGCCCAAGTTGGATCATGTTTAAGATTTGGATGATCGTATATTATATGTAACTTGTATATATTCTGATTAAATATCATATTACAGAATACTAACAACATAATTTGAAAAAATAGTTCAAAAATACTAAAATGCAATATCAACTTCAGTTTCAAACTTAAAATTATATGTTTAGGTCAAGTACCAACGAATACAAATGAATATTGTGGTTTCACGAAATGAAAGGTATATAAGTCGGACTGAGAATCAATATACAACTTAGAATTCCACTTATCTAAATTTTCATACTATGTCATAGTTACAAGTGGACTCGAACGAAACCAGTAAACCAAACGACATCGTTTTGTTACTCACACCCTTGACCCGGCTCCGGTAGATTTCAACCACTCTCCGACCCCGTCGTTCCTGCCGGCGGCCGACGGAGCGTGTGAGACGGATCTGGAAGAGGAACCATAGCTACGGCGGCGGCGATAGATGCACCAGGCGACGAAGATGAGAATGACGAGGACGACGATGACGCCGGCGCCGATGCCGACGCCGACCACATACGTATGTGAATCATGCTTTGAGCTTTTTGACCCGTGCTTCTTAAACTTGGACTTACCCATATTGCTCAACTAAAGTTAAAATTATCTCTGCCTTGGCCTTGTTTGTTACGATTTTGTGTTTTAAGCATTTCATATATTCTGATTTTTACTTTATCGCTTTTATTACATGAGTGTGCGGTAATTATGGAAAATATTTAAAGGATGATAACTTCTCTAACATGCTGAATTTTAATGTTGTAATATTTAGTTCACTGTGTATATGAGTTAAATACAATATTTTTGTTGTTGTTGAAACAAGAACGATTTCATTAGATGAACGATACTGTCGCAACAGAAAGATACTAGCTCTAGTGGAAAATACATCCGACCAAATAGGTCATGTCAGACTATGACTCACAACTGTCGAGAGCTTACACAAAGGAAGCAATGCCAAAAGTGATTAATGACCTACGCAGAGGTCCCACTAATATATCAGCATAACGATACCAAGCCTATCGGGCTAAGCCGTCCTAAAGCTACAATAATTTTGAAGCCAAATACCGCAATAGATGCGTGCCTAAAGTCAGACTAAGATGACGTCTTATTGATTACCAAAAAACTGCATACTAAAACACGAGCCGAAGTATAGGGCAATGATGGCGGTGCATGGAGGCTAGGCGAAGGGGAGACGGTGTAGAGGGTCCACTAGGAGGGCCGAATCTAGCAGCAGCAAAAAAAAAAGAACCGGAGAGAAGGAGAACATGCTTAAAGAGCTCTCACCCCCCTCTCCAAACTCCGACGGCCGGTGAAAACCCTAGGGCGAAAGAGGCGGCTTTTGAAACCCTAGGGGGAGAAAGACGAGAGTTGTTTCTTATTATACAAGATTTTCTTTGATGTATATTTTCATCTAATTTTGAAATACTATATATATATTTTCATGTTTATCAATGTTTTAAGATTGACATGAGATCAAATACAAACATAGCTTAAAATACAACTCAACGGATTAATCTCAGCCACTCATTTTTTGATTCAAAGCTAATTGTGCCACTTATCACGATTTGGTACAATGACTCGATTTTCACCATTTTTATTATTTTATTCATTACCGCTTCGTTTGAACTCTGATTCGCTTCGTTCCAAAGCCAATATTTTCTTTTCTCGAGATCTACAAAACAAGACCGGTGAAGCATATATTTTAAACACTAAACCCTAACCTCATAAACCCTAATCCTTATAACCTAAACCCTAAACATTAAACCCTAACCTATAACACTAAACCCTAAACCCCTAACCATACATCATAAACCCTAAATCATAAACTCTAAACCCTAAACCCCTAACCATAAAACCTAAACCCACAATCATAAACCCTAAACACTAAACCCCTAACCATAAACCCTAAACTCATAATCTTAAACCCTAAACTCATAATCATAAACCCTACACACCTGACCCTAAACCCACTAACCCTAAACCTTTTTAAAATATATGCTTCACTAGTCTTGTTTTGTAGATCTCAAAAAAATAAAAATATTGACGCTGGAACGAAGTGAATCGGAGTTCAAACGAAACGAGAATTGATAAAAGAGTAAAAATAGTAAAAGTTGAATAATTTCTCCCAATTGTGACAAGTGGCAGCATTTAAAAATAAATAGCTAAGATCAGTCTATTCGTTTGTATTTTAACAAAAAGTTTGTATTTAAACCTAAACCAAACATAATTATAATGATTCATATTGTAAAAAAAAAAAACAATATTCTTCGGTCCTTGTAACCTCATTCTTTAACGGCCGATCATATGTTGTAAAAAAAACTTTACATTCATTGTTCAGCAAGGGCCGGATCCAGTGGTCATTTGAAGATCTATGACGTGTTTTAACTTGTTTATTTATTTCAAAACGCTTTATACACAAACCTCTACCACACTTTCCAACATACTCGATATCATATCATTTGAGAAAGAGATGTGATAAAAGTTATTAATAATATAAAAGATCAATTGAAAAAATTTCAAAAAGGAATATAATAAGAAATATTTTTGGATGAAAATGACTCTTTTTGTATGACAAGTTTAATCACTGTTGTTGATATGAAATGTATTATGTAAGCTCGTACCTGAATGAAGAGATGAAATAATTTTTCACTAATAGTCAATAATGTTTAAATTTTTTGCGAGGTAATGAATTAAGTTTTTTTAGTTATAATTTAGCCTATTTGATTATTTTCATTCTTTCTTGATTAAATGTTTTTCTCTGTAATACTATGTTATTGGTTAAATTTCAATGGTTTATAGATTATATGAATTGATTTTCTCTGTCAGTTGCTATAAATCAGATGTGGGAAGAATTGTTAATGACGGTTTGTTAGTATACATCGAGAATGAAGTATTAGCTGGTGTTACCAGTGAAGTAGTTTTGGATCATTTTAAAAAAATTGATGTCTCATAGATGTCATTTAATTATATTGTAACCAAGTAGAAAATAGTTATATGAATTAATATATATGAAAATATGAGTTTTTTTTAGGACGCGTCAAATTTTTTTAATAAGAAATGTCATCCCTCCTTCCAAAAATTTCTGGATCCGCCCCTGATCACCGAGCCTTCAACCCTATTTGATTATTTTCATTCTTTATTGATTAAAATGTTTTTCTCTGTAATACTGGGTTATTGGTTTAATTTCAATGGTTTAATCAGATGTGAGAAGAATTGTTAATGACGGTTTGGTAATATACATCGAGAACGAAGTATTAACTGGTGTTACCAGTGAAGTAGTTTTTGATCATTTTTTAAAAAAATTGATGCCTCATAGATGTCATTTAACTATATTGTAATAACCAAGTAGAAAATAGTTATATGAATTAATATATATGAAAATATTACTTTTTTGAGGAGCATCAAATTTTTTTAATAAGAAATGTCGTCGCTCCTTCCAAAAATTTATGGATCCGCCCCTGATCACCGAGCCCTCATCCCCGAAATCTGTTCACTGACAACAACAATATGGCGGCGAACGATGCCAATTTCCTGTGGTCAGACGATGAGGAAACCTGCCTCGTCATGGCGTGGATGCATGTCGCGAAATGGACGGGACGGGACTATTGGAACAGCGTCTTTCTCCGGTTCGTGGAACGGACCCCGACGGAGTGGACGGGTCCGGAACGGACCGAGAAGCAGTGCAAGGACCACTGGAACACGTGGAAACCGACAAGTCGTAGATTACGAGTGGTGCTATCTTCATGCCCAGAAGATTGTGAACGTCGTCGCCCACACCGAGGAAGACCTAGAAGACCTCGCGAATGGCAAGTACCAAGACCGGCACAACCGGCCATTCACCAAGCATTAATGGTGGTTCCGTGTTCGTTCTCATGCAGTGTGAGTTCACCGCTTTATGTGATCGGGTTTCGTCTTCGTTGTTTTTATTTTACATGTGTTTTGTTTTTTTTTCTTCTTATTGTTATCGTTATGTTGTTTGTTTGTTTTTCCATGTGTTTTTATTTTTTTTTCTTAATGTATTTTGCTTCGTGTATAATAAAAAATTATTAGCACGGGGTTGCACCGTCGGTATGTTAACCTTATTTTAAGCCAGCATCGATACTACCCCTGCCACATGACCTCACACACACCGACTTGACGGTGCCAACACCGATGATAAATTAGTGTTGCCCTAAATAATACTAAGCGACTTCTAACACTCCATCATCATCACCGAATTCGCAGGACTTTGACTTCCAAGTTCCCCGTCATATCAAGAACAAATAGTGTTGATGATTCATTTTTTAGTGAGTATATTTGGGTTTTAACATGATACATGTATTAGTCATACTCGTCTCATATTTTAAAACTTTTTATTTCTTGATCTCAGTTTGTGAATCGAGACAAGTGAAGATAACATCAAACTCTTAATCCTATCCAAGTATTAATTTGGAAAGAATTCCGCAAGTTTCCTTTTTTGAGGACTTCGGGTGTTTAGTCGTTTGGGGGGACGCACACCTCCATTGTCTAGGGGAATAAAATGGTACATCCCATAATCCTATACTTTGGTAATGTAGGCAACAGTCTTGCATAACGTCTCAATGTTGGGTCGTCTTTGCACAACTAATACAACATAGTACTATTACTGTATCACTTAGGTACTTGAGTAATGCTACTTGGATGGTGTAGTCTCGTCGCCTACGAAACAGGGTGACGTAATCAATGATACACCGTCTTCATTGCTCTGGTGACGATAAGCAAGTCAATATATCGCCCACAATTACAGCGATACGTCGGACGCGATGGGACTACATTGAAGAGTCTATGATAGTTGCACCAACAAATCCACTTTAGCAAGTGCAATATGTCGCCGGCGACAATTTATATTTTAAATATTGTTTTAGTATCATAAACACATAAATACACGAAAATCGGAAGAAAAAAAACACAAATTAATGGAAAAACACAAATAGATGAATGAATGTAAAAAAACGAAACTTAATAGACAGGAGAACAAATCAAATGGTCCCCATAACTCGAGATCCATTTTGGGTTGTCCCGAACGAGCGTCCACCAAATCTTCTACGTGAACCGTTTCTTATTGGCCTCCCGGAACTCGTGGTCCTAGGTGATTCTTGACTCACGGCACGCAATTAACCGAGTAACAATCATGTCGTACGCCTTCACTAGCACGTTCTACCGATTCAGTAGTCCTTGCACTGACAGAGGTTCCGTCTGGCCCGAAGTAGTTCGAGTATAGTCATGGAGGAAATGAAGGTGCATAGTTGTCCAGTAGTCCTGCGCATCGTTCGTTGAATGGAGCAACCACGCCAAGACTAGGCGGGTCTCCTCTTCTTCAGACTATAGAAAATGGCGATTCTCAATGTCGTGGGAGGAAAGTGTATAGGAGTAGTCTAGGGTTTCGAATGGGGAGAATTTAGGGTTTCAAAGGGGTTGGGGATGGTTTTATGGGTTTCGCAGGGGTCATGGAAAATTTAGGGTTTTAGAGGGGTCGGAGATTTACAGATTGACCAGGTCGGGGAAATGGTTTATATAGAGGAAAAGAAATTATAAAACATTGACTGAATAACCCGTTTAACCGGTCGTTGCGGATTCTCGAGGCGACACATCAGTGAGGAATCGGATTCATTGCAGCAACAAGGTGACTCCACACAAGGATTTAGTGTCGCATATTCTCCGACGCTTCAGTTTCGAACCAACACTAGGCGCCGGCACAAATGAGGTAACGCCGAAAAAGAACTGTGCATTGTCCTTACTCTAACCCTAACCAAATACGGTAATATTAGTTTAGGAAAAATTAAGCAAGTTAACTTTTTGAGGATTTTCTAAATTAAAAACGAACTAGAAAATCTAAACTTCCCTGCTAGTTTGTTTCCTATAAATATGTAAATCAATGTAAGCAGATTGTTCGAGCCCTTGGTAGATCGGTTACTTAGTGTTGATCTCTG
>JAYMSW010003583.1:0-12023 GCA_036897725.1 Erodium texanum
TAGTTTGTTTATGTCACGTGATAACTTGTTTTATGGCATACGATAATTTGATTTCAATCATATAATAACTTGTTTTAAGTCAGTTTTATAGTAATAACATTTTTAATAAAAAAAATTTTTTTGAAATAGCAAGGGATGACTAACTTCAAAAAAAATGTTGCTTATTTTTTTTAATGTAATTAAAAGATGTCAAACATTATTTTTTAGATTAAAAAAATACATAAAACTATAATTGTTTTTTGTTTAATTGGAACAATAACGTTTTTTTATAGAAAAATATATAGATTATTTGTAAGATAAAATAAACAGTTTATAGTAAAATAATATATTTTAGAGTTTAGGGTTAAAATATATGCTTCACTGGTCTTGTTTTGTAGATCTCGAGAGAAGAAAAATAATGGCGCTGGAACGAAGTAAATCAGAGTTCAAACGAAGTGGGAATGAAGAAAAAAATAAAAATGGTGAAACTTAAGTTATTACACCAAATAATGACGAGGGACAACGAAGCGGGAAAGTGTGCAAACTTCTTCAATAATTTTTATAATCAATGAAAATTGGTGTAGTATATTAGAAAGGTATACTTCAAGGTAAAAATTTCCTAACATAATATCATAACTTGTTTGGTATTAAAAATGTGGCATAAATTAATGTTCTTATTATTTTTGGTTCATACACAAAAATAATTTAGTCATGTACTTTTGATTTTTTGAGTTATCTACTTTTTTTTAAGAATAACAAAATGTCTCAAACTTGATAAGAATCTGATGTTTCTAATTCGATAAAAAGATTAGAAAACCTATCAACGCACGTCCCATTATCAATACCAGAAATGTCCAAACTTGACAACCAAGATTGGTGACCCAAAAGGACAGAAATGAAATCATAAAGCCGGTTTCGTTAGAACAAGTCTAATAGTCGGTGTTGGGACGTTGTTGGGGTTTTGGCATCGGTGCTGCCATAACATTACCTTTCTGTGTGAAGCCGGTGCCAGGCAGCGGTGCCGATGCGCACTGACCAATCAGCGATCGCATCGTGATCGAGCGGTGGGTGTGTCAACGACGTCAGAGAGCCATTGGCAGATCAACGGCTCTCTAAATTTTTTTCCTCATGATGTCCTTCCAACCCCAAAAAATTATGAACCTACGTACAATTGGCTAAACTCCTATATATTCCCCTCATATTTCAACTATCAAACATTTTATTTCTCCTAAAATCTCTCTACTTCATATTATCTTTTGATTTCCCCAACATTCTATCTTCACCTACACCTAAATGGATCCCAAAAACAACCGGTCATACAACATCGAATTCAACCTATTCGTAGTACCGAACGTTGTTACCACCGCTTCTCAATCTTCTCCCATGTTCCGCCCCCCAACATATTATTACGATCCTAACGCTACTGGATCGGCTTCCAAATCTTCTCTAGGTTTCCGACCTCAATCATTTTATTTCGAGGCGAACGTTGCTGGATTGGCTTCCCAATCCTCTCTAGGTTTCCGCCCACCCATTATGCGGATGAACGTCGGCGCAGGTGGGCCTTTGGTGTCGAAATATGGGGCGGTTTAGGCGACCAACATGTTGGGGATGCTAAGGTATGGAGTTCATCCCCAAATGCTCTTCCAGACTGCGTATACGTCGGAATGGACGGGCAAGCATGGCTCCGCCGGTACACCTTCGAATGGGAGCCCATCCGTTGGCCCGATCAACTTGGCAACCATTTCGACGTTGTTGATGATGAAGACAAGGATGTTGTGGCAATACAGCCTCCTGTCCGTAAAACTACGACGAAGGGTAAACAACTCTAGTGGCCCGCGGAGAATGAGGAGGTTCTCACTGATGCTTAGTTAAACTACTCGATCGATCATGTGAGTGGAAACCAGAAGAAGGTTGAGAAGTACTGGAGGTGTTAAAAAAGAACACAACAAGTTTTGGAAATCGGGATCGGACGTATCGGGAAAGTAGTGCAAGGACCATTGGGGGAAGATGGCCAGTAAGGTCACCGTGTTCAATGACATTTACATACGGTAGGAGCGATATGTCCGACGACTAAATCATGACGGTGGCTGAAAGTGAGTACATTAGGACTACAGGAAAACCCTTCACGTTGAAGCATGTTTTGGCGGAAAGTTAGGTTGCACCCTAAATGGAAAAACCAGATGGTGTCTTCTTCCTCAAGCAAGCAATCAAAGACGGGCGACTACAGCTCGTACACGCTCTCGCAGGGCATGGATGCCGACAACCCCATCGATGCGGAAGCAGATATGCCTCCTCGCTGACTGCTACACGTCCCCGTGGACAGAAAACATCCAAGAAAGACAAGGGGAAATAAAAGAGCAGTGATTCCGGGTCGGTGTGCCAATAGGATGACGAGTTGTCCGAACTGGGGGTCCTCTGTGACAATTATATGGACAAGATGCTTCTCATTGAGGCCAAGCGAGGTAAAAACATGAAGGAGAATGAACGTTCGAAGTTGAAATGCGTGAAGGAAGCCGAGACACTTTTGGCCAGTCAAGAAAAAATGAAAATGCTGGATACGCTTCAAACATATACAGCGTTGCAGCATATCGACACATTCAACTTCACGATGAGTAGTTGGCTGCGCACTACGATCTCCTCAATATGTATAAGGCGATTCTAAAAAATTGCTAAACACGTAAAAATAATAACTATTTTAATGTATATTTTTTTATGTATTTCTCATTGTCTCTTTAGTACAAAAATATTTTAAAAATCTGGTGTCAGTGTTGGGGAGGCGACACTATTGATCTTGTGTTCCTATTGATGCTAACGTCTAGTGCAATCAAGGACTTCACCGTGTCTGACGTAACGATGCTCAAACCGATGATCCACCGAACTTGCTCTTATCATTCATGCTTTTATTGAAATATACCACTTGATATATTGGATACAGTGAAAAAAATTGAAAAAGAAATTTGAGAAAAATAATTTAAGAACTAAAACTGGACGGTTACAACCTGACAACGAGTATATGCAATCCTTAATAATCTGAACAAAAGCTGAAACCACATCAGCTGAGCCCATGAACGTTGACTTCAGTTGAACAGTCAGACTTTAGGCCCAATACGAACTAAAACATCTCATTCAAAACTCGCTTAACTCTTTCCATAAACAAAAACTCGCTTAACTTAACCATCTTCACCGAAAAGTGGTAGTTATCGTCCTCCTCCAATAGGAAACCCAGCATGCAGACGTGGCGATCCGTGTCACCACTCCAGCACAGCATCCGGTTCGTCCAGCTGGAATGAGAAAACACAAGTGAAGCCTGTTCTCTCCGTCCGATTTTGATTAGAGAAAGCACACGGATAGTGGATCCTAGCCGTCCGATCACCCCTAGTCACGACAGTTCCTGCCTATATAAAGCCATTAACCACTAATTTGTTTGAACTTTTGGCCATTCTGATTTTCTGACGAGAGAAAATTTACGACTGATTCAATTTCGAGGTACGCTCTATTTTATTTTGAAAGTTCTATTATTTTTGTATTCATGATTCGGGAATTAGGGTTAGGTTTTTGATAATCTCTGTGAACTCGAATGTAGAATAATTGGTTCCTTTGCTCCTGATATGAACTGTTTGGGATTTGAAAGATTATCTGTTTTGTAATCGCTTGAATTAATTGCATATATCGGAAAAAAATTCAAGTTATGTTTGTGGATTTCTTGTTTCATTGTTAATTTGGTTCTGTTAATGTGTATGAGTTGTTTGAATATTTTTAATTCCTTGACGTGAATTTCCTAATCAATCAGGTGCTTTATCTAATAATGCTTCTGATTTCGTATCTTCCGAATGAATGTTCAAACCAGAGGTTTTGGATTTTTATAGTGGATCGTAGAAACTGATGATGTGCTTTTTCCCTAGTTAAGTGAAATAAAATTATTTGTTTAAACATACTAAATTATTTTTGCAGATGGCTTTATGAATTTTCAATTTTGTTATCTTGTATGTTGATATAAGACTTGTCTTGGCTTGAAATTTAATTTCTTGGTGATCAAAAAATGTGTTAATATGTTTAATGTAAACTGATAATTTTTTTTTTTTCCACGTTAATTGATTTGGTTAACAACATAAGGTTTTGTTGTAGATGGCCCGTACTAAGCAGACTGCTCGCAAGTCTACTGGTGGAAAAGCTCCGAGGAAGCAGCTGGCAACTAAGGTTTGTTGTTTATTGGAGATTATTTTGTTTGATTTGTTATGCTTCACAGGTTTTAATGATCCAAGGTTTCTGAGGTATATATCTATTGTTTCTGTAGGCTGCCCGCAAGTCTGCCCCAACCACTGGTGGAGTCAAGAAGCCACACAGATACCGCCCTGGTACTGTTGCTCTTCGGTGAGTTTCATTGCTCAATTTGATAATTTGTATCCTTAAAACTTGCCTATCTATGAGGTTATTTGCTGAATCATTATGATCATTGTGCAGTGAAATCCGTAAGTACCAGAAGAGCACTGAGCTGTTGATCAGGAAGCTCCCATTCCAGAGGCTTGTCCGTGAAATTGCCCAGGACTTCAAGGTATTGGATTTTACAGATTGTTGCATATTTATATTTTAGTATGCCCTTTTGTTGATTATTGTTGGTTTATAACAGTAATTGATTTTATGTGCAGACTGATCTTCGTTTCCAGAGCCATGCTGTATTGGCACTGCAGGAGGCAGCTGAGGCGTACCTTGTGGGGTTGTTTGAGGATACTAACCTTTGTGCTATTCACGCCAAGCGTGTTACCATCATGCCCAAGGACATTCAGCTGGCTAGGAGGATTAGGGGTGAGCGAGCTTAATCTTTGAAGCATATGAAGGTTGTGGGTTTATGGCTTCTGAAATTGAAGATGAAGATGGTGGTTTTGTGCCCACATGAACTCTATAGCATGGTAGTATATAGTTTAGTTGTTTCAGTAATTTGGGTTGTGATTGACAAAAAAATGTTGGATGATGGTGGTGTGTTGTTTGGTAATTGTCTATTGTTTTGTGATGTTGAACCTTAATATGGAACATGTAGTTGTCTTTCTGATCTTGCCCTCAATGTTTGTTATCACCAAAATGCTAGAACTTCTAATATCAGTTTATTGTTGTTAGTCTTGTTGGTTGTTATGACTTAGTATCCCATAGTTATGTTTGTGGTGTATGTAGGAGATGGGATTTATTTTTGTTGCACATTCATGGGAGAATTTATAATTATTTCATATTCTTCATTTTGCCGAAAGAGAACAGCAATTCAGAAAGGGAGGATTCTCCAGTGAAATATCGGGCAAAAGGATGAGCAAAAATTAACCAAAACCAATCGGTCTTCAAAAACAAAGGAACGGGAGATTTTGAGTTTTCGAAACCGTCGGTTAACCGGTGCCCCAACTCTACCTTAACCCAGGCTCCACCCGGCTCAATTTTACCCTGATGCCTATGGCGAAGCCTAACCCACTCCAACCCATCTACAACTTACACAACAGTTAGCCTCCATTTGGTAAACTTAAGTACAACTCAAACCTACTATTGGTGATTCTACTGACACGTCACATATGATAGGGTCCATCGAATCGAATTTGGAAAGTGGATATGATATCAGGGCTTCTATAATTTTGAGAACAATATGTCGTCATTTATACAATATGTCGTCATTATAAATAATTAGAATTTTATTAGTTTAAAACAGATAACCAAATTCAAACTAACACAAATTTAATGACTACATTAAAAACTCAAAAGGCTAAACTAAATGGTCCCCCCCCCCAAACAACCCCTGGTCTCTCACATCTCTTCCTGAAACTTGACCCGCATCTCCTCCTTTGTATGCTCTCTTTCATCGTCCCGCTGAGCTTTGCCTCTAGACGTCCCGTCGTGCTCCACCTCCTCCTCTGCCTGTTCTCTCGTCGAGCTCCGCTTCCCGTTGCTTCGCCTTGCTGGTCATGCTGAGTCCCGTCCTGCCGTCAGACCTGTCCATGAGCCATCTCCGGCTCATCCTCTTCACTGGTGTGTGCCGCTGTCGGAGCTCTCTCGGTGATTCTGCCCTCTGTTCTCATCATACGGTCTTGCGGCTATCCTCTCCGTCGTCGGGGATATCCTCATGGGCACCATCTCCCCTCCTTATCCCAGATGTTTGGTGTAGAGCTGCTTGGCCATTGTTGCGGATTTTCTCGGTTTTGTGGTGACGGGATCGTTCGCCTCCTCGGATTCGGTGCATCGGCACCCAACTACGTCTAGTACTGTTTGGCCTTGGATCTGATAGCGACAGGGTCTCTCGTTTGGTCGTCCTAGTAGTTCTGCCATCCTACTCCTCACTGGTGGCTTCTATCACTTTGTTCAGGCTCTCTCCGGGTCATCTAGCCATTCTCCCAGTCGCTACAACTCCCCTGATTCTTCGGTAGGGGTTTGGCTTGCGCCAGATGGCAGTTTCCGTTGCCTCGGAGCTGCGGTAGGTTCTGTTTTTCGCGGCCGGTGAACCTTATTCCTGTCCGGTGAGCTAGGTTCGGACCCTCCTTGGGCTTTGCTCCATTCAATGCCCCTCTATCCTCACGTTGGTTGACCCCAATGTATACATGCTCGCTTTCTCCAAGACGTTACTTCCCAAGTCAACTTTTTGGTGTTCTCTATGCTTGTACTTTGTCTTATAGGCTTATAGCCCTTTTACTATGCACTCTCTGGCTGATAGCTAGACAAGCACTCTTGTACTCTTTGGCTCATAGCTTGACTTGCATGATATCTACCTTAGATGTCATTGCATCTTATAAAACATAAACTTTCCTTTACAAAAATGACTACATTAGATTAAAATAGGCAAATGCAATCTAAATTTTTTCAAACGAGATGGCCAGACTTGGGTCTCGGTCCATCATAGATGCTGGATTTGTGATTTTAGAAGTTCAAGGAAATGGGATGATATAGATCATGAGGTTGAAAGTATTGAGATTTTGTGTGTATGGTTGTGGAAGAGAGTTATATTTATAAGCATTTTTTTAAATAAAAAACGGAAGGAGCCATTGTAAGAAAAGAGCCATTGCAATGGCTCCTTTGATCTATCACGTGTCGGCCCGTCAGTGAACATCGCGCCACTTGAAGCCGACTCTCCCGTCCGTGCTGTTGCAAAGATTGTGTCCACGCCACAAAAAAAATTATCAGTGCGGGGAAGAAAGCGCCATGTTTTCTCCCGCGTTGTCCTTGCTCCTACATGATTTTGTTGGACCCTTTGTCTTCTACGCTTCACTGATAAATGACACGTATATTATATATCACTCATAACGATATATACATATAAACTATAGAATATATTGCTAAAAGTTTTCTTTTTGAAATAATATACTGTTGGACTTAGTGACTCTAAGAAGAGTTTTCTCTTTCTATTCAATCTAACATTGAAGACTAATCTCTCTCTCATACTGAGTTGTCTATTCTGATTATTTTGGGTTCGATTTGTACGGTTCCATCATCTGGTGTCACGAGTGGACGTTTCAGTCATTGCTGTGTTAACCTTGGGGAGCTTCTGGCAAACAGCGATTAACCACCATGGTCGTGCTGATAAAGCTTTTATGTCAGTGGCTACCCATCTCACGACACAACTCTTTTGTTCGTCATACCAATAGTTTGCTTCTCTTTTGTTATATTACATATTGTTCTTACATTTTTAAAGCTTTATTATCTATGATAGAACCTCATGACTGCTGCTCCCGTGAAGTCGCTTCTTGATCTGTCAAAACTTGAACTTGTTGATGGTCTTAATTACCAACGTTGGGCTCAAAACTTCTAATGTTTCTCGAACAATTGTACATCGGTTGTGTGCTGTTTAATGAGCCTCATGTTTTGGTTTTCGATGATGCATCTGTTACTCCCCATGTTGTATCCATATAATTTTGGTTCACTTTTTTGTACATCTGTTGTTTACTTATAATTTGACAGCTACGGAATTTGGATCCTCTTGACTCCGCCAAATCCGGACCTTGTATTTAGTGAAAACAAATATGTTTTCACTTTCCTAAATTCTAGCTTCCCTTTGCTATCCTGGGTGTTGCACCTTTTGCTGATTTTCCAATTATAGAAGAAACATAAATCAAAGATATCCGAAGATGTTACAATGTTCTGGACCCAGGTATGTGCTTTTCTTCATCAATCTTTTCCAACTCATGCTTCTGTTTCTTGTTGTTTAATAAGATTTTATTGCTATAAGCATCTTGTTCGGTTTCCTTGTTCTCCATCTGATACTCTAAGGACATTTCTTCATTCATTTGGTGCTCAATTCTTGTTTTCTAGATCGGGTTCATTCATTTGACATTGAAAGTCCACCGAGTTCAAGGGTGTCCCTTATGTAGGGAGCCCTATGACATTAACAAGTTCACGGTTTTTGACGTCTCTTCAACAATAGCCTTCAACCGGAACAATATTTTTTTACCCAAAAGGTAAGTATGGTCTCTATGGTTCTTCGTTTATTAACATAAGAAAATGTCAGTCACAACACTAACTTGATATCACGTAAAAACTTGACCTACCTAAAAGCTCAAACTAATAAATAGAGGCACATACTTGTTATATAAACTGGTATTGAGACTGATACCTATTCGATGTGGTACTCTAACAATAAATATAACCGAACAAGATTGAATTGTGTGATGTAATGATGAGAATTCTGTAATTTTAGAGATTGGTAGGTTGATTGAAATGCCGCACGGAATGGGGGAGGCAGAAGGAGAAAAGGACTTGGACGCGACGGACAGAGCACGAGACGCCCAAGCGAACGCACCGACGGAGCTCGATCTGGTGAAGCTCGCACTGTCCAACGCAAAGCAACAACTAAAGATCAAGGACAAGAAAATGGGGGCATTGAAATCAGAGGTGGAGAGGGCCAAAGATCTGGGAGCCAAGCTGTCCGAGAAAGACAGCTTGCTGGACGAGTCAAGAAAGGAAGTGGACGACCTCAAGAAGAGGGAGGCGATGGTTCAAGAACTCGAGAAAGAGATCAAGAAAAGAGAGGAATCGGAGTCGAAGCTGTATGATCTCATGGCCGTTCAGACAAAGCAGCTCGAGCAGACCAAGATCGCCCTCGAGGAGTCCAAGCTCGCCATCGCCAATCTTTCCACTCCGGGCAAGTCGTCCGGACACAACATCAGCGCATATCCGAGGTTGTTTTCGAGCCACGAGTTGGAGAGTTTAAGGTCGGAGCTTAGGGTCACGAGAGAGAGCCTATGTCACGCCCAAGAGAAGGAGAGACTAGCTAACCTAAAGGTCCGGAACTTGGTCGAAGAGCTCAACAAAACCAAGAACGAGCTCAAGGTATTGAGCGAAGCAGAGGAGAACGGGAAGAGGGCAATGGACGATTTAGCGGCTGGGTTGAAGGAAGTGGCGGGGGGGGGGCGGGGGGGACGGAGGCGAATCAGGCGAAAGAGAACCACAACTTCTCGAGGAGAGAGATCGAGAAATCCAAGTCGGAGGCGGCTCAAGCAAAGTTCTTGATGAAGAGTATGGAGAATCGGTACAAGTCGCAGTTGGAGCAAGCGAGGAAGGAAGCAGAGGAGCACAAGAACATAGCGGGGAGGTTGAGGATCGAGGTCGACGAGTCCAATGTGGCTTGGCACGAGAAAGAGGAATTGTTCGTAAAGTGCATAAAGAGAGCTGAGGAAGAGAAGGCGAGCGCTCAAGCGGAGTGCAAGCGGTGTGAGGATGCGTTAACGGAGGCTAAAGAAAAGAACAAGAAGCTTCATGAGATAGTCAAGCAGGCTCTCGATGAGGCTGATGTCGCCAGGGAGGAGATTTCACAACTCAACGAGAGCTTAGCCGAGAAGGAGAGCGCTTTGGAGATCCTTAGCCAAGAAATTGACAACCTACGAGCCAACAACCTTAATGGACATGCAAACGAGGCCAAAGATGTCAAGGAAGAGCTCAAAGATTTCAACAACTTGGCGGATAAGAGCTCAGTCGAAAAGGAGATCAACATTTTGAAACAAAATGAGGTTAAAGATGTCAAGAGCTCGTGCAAAGAAAATGAGGTTAAAGATGTTAACAACTCCACTAAAGATGCCAAAGACCTTGTAGATCCTAAGACTTCCAAGGACAAAGACCCTAAAGACCCCATAAAGAACAATGATCCTAAAGATGGCAAGATCTTGAAGGACAGCACCCCTAAAGATCCCAAAGTTATAAAGGACAAAGACTCTAAAGATGACAAGATTTTGAAGGACCTTGAAGGTGCCAAGATTTTGAAGGACAATGACTCTAAAGGTCCCAAAATTTCAAAGGACAAAGAACATGAAGATGCCAAGATTTTGAAGGACAAAGACTCTAAAAAGGTTTTGAAGGACAAAGAACATAAAGATCACAAGATTCTGAAGGACCCCAAAGAAGCCAAGGTTCACAAGGAGAAGGAAAATAATCTGAAGTTATTGAGTAGAAACTGCAGTCTCGATTTCAAGGAAATGAAGGTTGGCATGCACAAGGAGCACAAGCCTCCGGTCATTAAGGAGGCTAAGCAAGTGAAGAACGACAATGAGGACGATAATGCCATCGATGATCTGCTCAAAGGATCGATATTCGATATAACTTCTCCAGTGCCAAAGTCGACACCTAAACACAAGAAGTCTCTTTCTCTTTCGTTCGTAGACGAAAGAGCCATAAGCGCGGAAGATTTCGAACACGATGAAGCCCGTGAGTACGAAATGGAACATGAACATGAGCATCATAGCACATCGAGATCACGAAAAAAGCCATTGTTCAAAAGATTTGGCAATATGTTATCTAGAAAAAGTTTTATCAGAAGAGAATCTGTAAATGAATGTAAATTGTAACAATGGTAGAGATTGTGATGCCTCGATTAGGTGGGGGAGGAGCTCACATCCCTCTTTCATGTCCAATTTCTTTTTCGCGGTGTTTGGTTTGCAGGAACAGAAAAGGGGAGAAAATTTCTCCAACTTTGTTCCTTATCTTGTATCTTTAATCCACACTGTAAACATGACTCAAGCTTCTATATCAACCTTGTGATACTCTTGTTCTTCAACAGTTTGCATATTTAAGTGGGGTTTCCCTTGTCATATTCTTTTTGAAGCACCAAATGCTCCAAGCTTTTCCTTTTGAATTTGGAATTGGAATTGGTAGGAAATCTGTAATAAACCTGATAAGATTATAACAATATAACAATTGTGTATTGTATTCAATGATTAAAATAGTACAGAAGCACGTAGTTTTATAGTGTTATGGCTACATAACACGAGGAAATCCTACATTATAAATTATGTAAATTATTTATCGCGGTACGGTAATATACCGATCAATGTAATACAAGGCCTTCTTGGAAAGACAATGAGATATTAAATCCGTCGGAGCAGAAAGACACTACTTACTATCCTAGGTTTTGGTTTGAATGGAGACAAGTAATAAGTTTCTAACGCAATGTAATTAAAACAATCTACACACTTGCAGCAAGAGAATTAATATGAATTAACCAAGAGTTTAACAATGTCTAGAGTTATCGTGTTCATAAGGGCACATACATTACATTGATTTGACAATTAATTCAGAGTTGTCAATTGTTCTAAGGGAAACACCACTACAGAAAACATCTTGGCCGTCAAAACAAAAACCTTTGTCGGCCAAGCTAGTAACTTGGACGACAAAAAAAAAATGTTGTCCAAGTTACAACTTGGCCGACGTACAAATAATTCGTCGTCCTAGTCACCACTTGGCCAATGGAAATGTGGAATCGTCACTCAAGTACGGTTATGGTCACACTTACACGACAGGCGAAAAAAATGTCGTCCAAGCTGGTACTTGGATGATGTCATCCTAACTAGACGACGACACAATATTAGTCGCCCAAGCGTTAAAAATTTGTCGTGCTAGTGGTTTGACCACATCTTCACCGGATAGTTGACCGCATCGACCGAGTTCGTATTTTCGTCAAATGAATCCTATTTTCCACATGGTTAATATAAACAACATTGTGTAGCATATAGCTGTTGGATATTTGTGGCCTAGGCCAATCTTATGCACTCTATCATTTGTAGGTTATGACACTTTTATAATCATTTGTAGTATGA